>CAJVRN010000231.1:9727500-9855000 GCA_911728415.1 Lagocephalus sceleratus | reverse complement strand
CTCAGGCTGAAGCTTACTCCTGTCGCAGCTACGATTATCTGAGCGATGACGACGATCGGCGGAGTGTTGACAGCAGCACGAGTGATGACAGCATCCCAGAACACCCGTACGTGCCCCTGGTGACCGACGAGGAGAGCTGGAGCACAAAGTGTCGCAAGATGGAGCAGAGGTTTAAGATCGTCAATGCTCAGAAGGTATGTTTTGGTTGATTTCTAACCGTCAAGAGCTCTTTTCTTTACCCCTCTCTGGCTCGTATGCTAAGGTAAGGGTAGTCACAACGGGACCTAAGATCTGAGCACCAAACTTGATGTGCATTTTAAAGGCTGAAATTGTGCTGATGTGTATTGTCAGGGTTACTTGGAGGAGCTTGTGCGCTTGCGTGAGTCCCAGCTGAAGAACGCTGAATTGGAGAACAAGAAGCTAAAGGCCCGTCTGGAGGAACTTCAGAGCCGCAGTCTGCAGGAGAAAAAGGAGCTGGAGGCCGTCGTCCTGGAGCTCCAAGAGCAACTGTGAGCGAGCGTCCAGACGAAGAGCCAGAGCTATCCTGGACCTGCTGGGTTTGATTGACAGAAGGATATTTTGTGTTTGTCAGGACAAGCTTGATTCCGTGTGATTCCAGCCACCTGGCCAAAAACCTCTCGATCCCTTTGATCAACCAGTGGCCAAAGCTTGAGCCATACAACAACGAAGACTTCAAGCTCTTCCGAAGGTTAAGACTGCCACTTTTTAGTTCTTTACAGAAGCTGAAAAAGAAAAGAAACATCCTCGTCCATGAGGTTGTCCAATGTATTCTGATGTCATTGCATATTTGAAAACTTTCAGCTCATGGTCTATCAATTGGAGTAACGCAACTTGAATGTAGGATTTCTAACAATATTCATCAGGCAGACAAATGTTAACACTTTTATACACTTTGCATGAAAAATAGTGAAACACATGTTGTATTCCAGGAGGAGTTTCCCCAGCACGGAGCTGCTGTCAGTGGAGATAAGTTTGGATTCAGATTCTCAGAGGATGGATGGAACACAGAACGGCGGTGTGTGGTGCACGGGTAACTTTAGTTATTACATCTATTATTGCATCAATCAATAAGAGCAAACGTGCCTGTACTTTTCAGTTGACCCTTCTTGTTTTCCCCCCAGAAAAGGACTACACACCCTCCATGATGGGTCTGTGTGGCTCCTTGGCTTCGCTCCCCAGCTGCAAATCACTGGCGAGCCTCAAGTCCAGTGAGTGCCTGGTCAACATCAGCACAGAGAACAGCCCTGCTCTGTCTCCCAGCTAGGGGGCGTCAAAGACGCAGTACCAACGACTAAAGACAATAATGAAAACCACTCTTTGGCAGGAGGAAACATGCTCACTTTTGTGGTCCATACATAAGTCCCTTTACGTTTGTGCGCTGAGCATTAGAACCTTTAGCTAAAAGATTACCGGACTGTTCAACAAAGATGCAGGGAAAGCTTCCGTACTGCCTCAGAACTGACAACCTTTCAAAGCCAACAGACGGTTCTGTTTTGATCTCTTCATCACCATAGTGGTTTGACCTCAGTCACATACAGTCCCGTGTTTGAACTCTCACATAAACCAAAACTCATTGCAAGGTTGTCCATTAACACTCGTCCCGTTCTTGGTCCTGTCAGCCAGACAGATCATCCCTTTCTGTCTCTTACACAACATCAGCAGGACACGATGGTTTATTGTAGACTTTACAGGAACAGATATAGTGATTTGCTCATAATGCACTATTTTATGAAATATGAGAAAGAGATGCATATATCCTGACGCACTGTTTGAAAGTGGTTAGACCGTTTTTATGGTAAACAGTGATTTAAAAGTGACTAGATGGATGTTAGAGAGAACTGCAGTTTAGGCCTTATCCAGTTATACATTAGCTTAGACACAGTGTTTAGGTGATGTCACACAGACCTGTCAGGCTGCTAAGGTTTGCAGAGTCATCACAATGTCAACATGAAAATAAACCACAAGCATAGAATATGTTGCATACAGATGCATAAGGCACTGTGACTATGCAGAATGAATGTTTTCATTGTCTTTGTCAACAAACCTGACTCAGTTAGGCAGAGTGACCTGAGAGAATTACTGAATGTGTGTAAATGGTTTGAATTATTTGTCTTGTTTGCTTTCCTCTTTATATTTTCTTTGCAACTGCATTTGTTATCACATGCAGTACTAATGTTGTCTAGTATGGAAGTTGCATTGCAGTGTTCTTGAGAGACAGGATAGGATGTGGTTTCAAATTGCAATAAATCATTTTTGAAACCTTAAATGCTGGTATGTGGTTGATATGTTCTGTTACCGATATTATGACTGAAGTATCTGAAATCAAATGCCTTTATTTACTGATATCACAGAAATGAGTATCAAATCACTCCTGTGAAATGAAAAGTATTTGATAAAGAGCCAATGATAAGCACAGAGTCTGTAGATTAGATAATATCAGAGAGTTTGCAGATTATCTACAAATGTGGCTGGGCAGCAAAACTCTGGTAAAAAACCCACAATGTCAGACTCATTGATCTAAACATGGCAACGTCAATATGGTGACAATTTAAGGACAGGCAAATTCCAACTTTGTGTTTTTAAAGAAAGTGTGTGGATCCATATGTTGAAGGAGATCAGACAGACAGACAGACAGACAGAGTACTTTATTGATAACTTTAGGGGGTGTCCATCGGGAAAATTAGCATCTCCAAAAACAGACATACAGCACTGTACAAAATTACCCACCACCATTACACACCATTAAACCTATTAAAGATAATAAAAATAGAATAAATAAGAAATAAAAAGAATAAATGAAAAATAGAATATAAGTATAAATATGAAACTATAAAAAATATAAATGAATGAATGGATGTCAGTGTTATGTTAGTCCAGTGTTATTCCAGTCCTTCTGTTGGCCCTGGAGGCCGTGAAGCCTTGGAACAACACAATTGATGATATTACCAAAAAAAATCCAATCAAAATCTGGGGAATCTTCTCCTCTCTGGACTATTTTTCAAGCCCTTCAGTGTTTTCCACAGTCACTGTGAAACTTTGTGCGAAACATTGACGTTTCCTTTATTAATTCTTGATTGAGCCTGTAGGGGGTGCTGCAGCACTCATTCATAACCTCTGGAAATCATTTATAAAACAATCAAATAAAAGAGATCTGTCAAAAGTTGGATTAAATCGTGGTTCTAAAAGTATGCAAACTGTAATGATCCTGGAACTTTTGCAAAGATTAAAACATTATTTTATAAAGGTGAAGTTACATTTATTATATTTTATTGCTGATGTTATTAGAATTCAGCTTCTGTGCCTAAAAACTAAGAGGAAATCTGTTTAAAAAAATGGTTGGTCTCCTTCCCCATCTTGGGCACTTTTAGTCAATGATACTGTTAATTGGAATTTATTGAAATAACATCTAGGCACAAGTAATATTCCCTAATGAAATCACAATTCCAACTGTAGTTCTGGGAAACCCAACACTTTTCACCCTTGGTCCTGAGGTCACCTTTTGTTTTCATGCCTCTTTTGTAATTTTACGAAAAGTGACTTTGCCTCTCCTCAGATGGGACTGAAAGAGCTTATAAGGTCATAGGTTAGAATCATTCATTCATTAAGGCAAACAAATAACAATGGACAGATGGAGGTCCTTTGGTAAAGGATGGAAATGCATTTTATAGGAGTCACATTCCAGATGGACATACTGTCCAATTAAGTGCTTGGCTATAAAATTAATGGTTACTCTGAAAAGATAAGCTTAGCTTTCTTCACTTTTTTTTGTCTGTTTTGTGACATTAGTTGTGTCACATGTGATGATGGGTGGAGTTGCACAGAGAAGACGAGCCAGCTGCTGGTGGTTTGGCACTTTGGCCCGACTATGATAACCCCACAATCTCCCCCAAACTGGTGTTGCAGACACCTTGACAAGTTATGTAAGCATGCGTGAAGCCCTGTGTATATTAGTGCAGATTTGGGGCCGGGATGGTCCGTGTGAGAGGACATCTGAGCACCGATTGCCGTCTGATCCCATGTGTTATCTAAACCTTCGAGTCTTGTCCACCATTGACACTCCCTTTTCCACAGAGTCAAGGCATTTATCTCTCACAGTGCACACAATGACATTGCACACGTGCGTGTGCACACACACTTAAACACAAGCACACACACACACCACCCAAAACCACTCCATAGTCCACCCACATAGGGTGCACACACCCAGCTTGGCTGACTTAATAGGGTGATGAAATTATTAGCCTACAAATGAAAGAGTGAAGGTGACGAATCCTTGGTATGCGGTATACAATATGATTAATATAGAGCTGTTATTATATGGTTTACTACAGAATGCATTTATCTTACATCAAGGCTATCTACTCTGCAGTCTATAGCTGTCGTTTGATGATAAATTTACAGCTGTCAAGAGGTTTACATTCATTTCACCTTAGGCCTGTATGAAAAAGTAACCAACAGGCATCCCAAACTTGAAGTGATCCATCATGGCAGTCGTACAGACTCCATTAATTTTTGTTAAATTACATTAGTGTATGAGGTAGTGTGCCGTTTATTTTTTTTTTACTTAGGTCATCATATAATTTAACAGAACCAAAATGAAAGTAAAGTTTATCTCCTCTATGAAGCGCATAAACGCACCAAGAACTGTTCTGCATCACTCTAACGTGAAACATAGTCAAAAACACAACAAAACAAACCCGAGAGGTGGCAAAAAAAAAGGAAAATCATCAAAGTTTGATGATAAATATTGGTCCAGGACTATGCGTTATAGACGCGAGGAATGTACGAAGAAAACAAAAAGTATTAAATGATCAACAACAGCGAATTATTAATAAAGCGTTGAATGGATGTCTACACATTGTCGTTGCGGGTGGCTGCATCGATAAAGACACTTTTTGAGAGTTTTGCAGGAACATGTCAGAATATTAGTCGCTGTGAGCCACGGGGCGGTGACGGCGCGCCCCATTGGCGCTGGTTTGACAGATTGACGGCGGGCGGACCAATCGGGTGGAGGCCGTCGGTCGGCCGGGCCAATCAGAAGTGCGCCCCGGCGCGGCCCCGCCCCCCGCCGCTGATTAAACCCACAGCAGCGTGGTGGTGGAGGTGTTTGGACCGGGCTGAGGGCACCGCTGCCGGGGCGTCCCGAACTCCGAGGGCCACCGACACCAGCCGCCAGCCCGCCGAGCTGACATGAAACGCGCCGTCGCCTTTTCCTAGAAGTTGCGGGGAGTGACGTTAACGTGACTTTTTCGAACCGGAGCCGCTTCCTTGTTCGACAACTGGGTGAAATATCTCCACATCCTCACAAAGAAACTTTGGCTGCTAAGGCTGCTAACTCGCACACAAGACAGGAGGAAAAAAACAACCCCCCCCCAAAAAAAAAAAAAAACTATGATCGCCGTCGAAGGGCCGACTTCGAGCACTTAGGAGCCTCTCGTTTGTTGAATTCGCTGGTTTTTGTAGGTCGTTTTCGCCCGAGAATGTGTTTCGGAGTGGCTCGGGTCTGAAGTTTTGCAGCGTTCGTGAGCAGCCATCAGCAACGGAGGAAGGCTCGCAGCTGGGAGCTTAGCCACCACCACCAGTACCACCAGCACCACCAGCACCAGGGTGTCCACCACCCCACACCTCATCCATTCCTCTTCAGCTTGGTTTGGCAGCTCCACAGTTCCAGATCTGAGATGTCTGGACGGAGTGGAGTGGGACAGAGCCGGGGGGCTGCAGTGGGTCCACAGCCGCTCAAGGCTACTGTCCCCTACCAGCTGACCACCAAGCCTCGACCCAGCAGGGCTGATGGGAAACCAGGTACGAGCCCCCCCCGCTGATCTGGACCCCTGACCCCTGACCCCTGGTCCTAGCCACCAGGGCAGAACGCTGCAGGCTGTGGCCTTCAGAGGCTTCACCTCAGCTGCTGCACACTTTAAACTCTAGTTGGTGCTGATCCTGAGCTGGTTTGACAACACATCACCGAGTTATGACTAAAAAAGGAAGAGTAATTTAATGCGTTGTTTAGGCGGAATCAGAACAATATGTTAAATGACATGAAATATATCAGTTTTATCAGGATGTAGTGTCATTGTCCCATTCAAAAAATCTTTAAAAATACTTAAATGAGTTGTCATTGGATCACATTGGTCTGTTAATTATTTTTAATTGATCAATATCTTCATTTGTTCGTCATCCATGAGCTTTATGCAGCTGTTGTCAGTTACAGTGTAATAAATCAGCTTATGTAAAGTCAGACATTTGTGTGTTGCTGCATGTCAAATTAAAACAAAAAACAACCAAATGTTTCTATTTGACAGCTGGAAAGGCCAGAATTCACCAGCTGAGCTCCGGCATGAGGCGGACAATGTCCCTCGACGCCATCATTGGGCCGTACCTGCAGGGACAATGGCCAAAGGAGCCAGAAAGCTCATCTCAAAGAGACAAGTCCACCCAGGTCAGCCATGGATGAATGATGTCTTAACATGTGTGAATGGAGCTGATGGTCCACACACACACACACACCATTAATGTTTCTATGAAAGTGTAGTTATTACTGGGCAGCTGGGTCCACTTGGGACCGATTAGTTCGCAGTAACTGTTGATAAAGTCGTTGATGGGAGGAAAACTGGAGGGAGTGTCCAGTGTTTGCACAACTCTGACAAAGTGAGAACCGCATCAGTAATAACTGTCAGTTGATGTGTTCTGACTTTTTCCGTCCTTTCTGCTCTCAGGGCTCGTCATTGCTGCACAGTTGCCCACATCCTCTCCCCTCTGCTGTCTTTTTGTTTTTCAGTTTCTTCTGCTCTTCAGCTTTTTCAAGTGTGAACTGAGAGTCTGTAGGTGTGGGTGATGTGCTGCTTTTTGCATCTAGCTGTGCTTAGTGAGCAAATGTGGTACATGTGTGTGTGAAGGTCTTATGTCATGTGCAACCTAAACAAAGCTGGAACCCAGAACACGCACTCACACACAGATGCAGCACACAATGCAGTTTGTGTTATTTAGATTTTGTTTCCTCCTCAGACTCCAGCCTCATGGGCAGATGAATCCCAGAGCAGGAGAGGTAGCAGCATCAACAGCAGCCACAAACGATCTGCATCGTGGGGCAGTGCTGAGAATCTGCGAGAGGTGAATCTCTGCCCAGTTTGCTCAACCGAGCTTGCTAAACCAGATTTTATTTGGCGTTCTTGGCACAGGCCTGACTTATGTTGACAATGTTGAGCAACAGGAGATGAAATCATCTATCTGTAATGAAAGTTCCCCCTCTCGAGGTTTGCTTGTCCTGTCTGCTCTCCGAAATATCAATCTGATTATCGCAGTTGAAACATTCCGAAAATGCATTCCAGTGGACCTGTTTGTCCTGGATGTGTGACATTTTTACGTTTCAAAGGCTTCCTCTGACCCATTTGTGGGCTAATCAACTTACTCTAACCTCTGTTCGTTGCAGATTGCTAAGCTAAAACAACAACTACAGAGAAGCAAGCCTGCAGTCTCAGGGGGGGCTGACAAAGACTGCCATCAGGGTTATCCTCAGGGTGGCTGCAGCCTAGGAACTACCCAGGTACCCTAGCATCAACATAAACAAGCTGATTCCATACAATCTCTTTACTGCCAACTTGATGAAAAAAAACAGGCCTGTTACTTTAAGTGTAGTGTTCAGCATGGCTGTTTTTTTGTTTTTTTTTTTAAGTCAAACATTCAGCTCATCACAGGAAGTGACACACACACACACACACAAGAAAACAAATGTATCTGAGTGCTTCTGCTTTTAAACGGAGACACCCTACATAGTTCTGCTTTTCAGCCCAGCTGGTTGGCACAAACGTTTTGTATGCAGCCACACTCCACTGGGCTCAGGTAGTTTCACTCATTCCACCAAGAACATGTGAGGTTTGAATTTTAATTAAAGGCATTACTCTTTGATAAGGACCTGGATGAGTAATCGTTTGGGTTTGTGAACCTTGGTGAATGTCTGTTTACACTTAAATGTTTATCTTGATTTAATGCACAAGTGTTGTGTTTATTTTTGGGGCAGGAATTCACTATAAGTGTGTGACGATAAAGAAATAAGCAGAATAGACAAGGGAACTGTAAAACATTCATTTGATCTGGTTGAAGTTGCTACAAGCCTGAATTCCATTCGTTTTCATGCCCTCAGACTCAGCCCATTCCCATTCCCATCCCCCTCGCTCCCCTGTCAACACTGGTTCCTCCACTGCGATGCAGCGTGGAGGGCCTCAACCAGGAGCTGGAAGGAATGTTCATCTGTCAGCCACCACATCCACAACACAGGGTAACTATCACCCAGCCTGGTGTCGGCATATGCGTGTGAAAATGTTCACAGCCTGCTTTAATTCACCCGAGAAAAAAAAAAGGCTCTGTTGGTTTTTGTCAGTGTGTGGTTGCTGTCTGATGTTCCAGTTGTATTGTAGATATGTCAGATAATTTATTTATCCATATTTTGGTACTTACTCGTTTGAATTTTCAGTTATTTTTCCTTCCATCATGTACATTCACAATGCACTTTTAATTAGCAAGTTCTGTCCACTTTATTTATCATTGTTTAGATCTGTGGATTTTGTGGAAACGGTATTGTTTGGAACATTTTCCTTAAACTGTGACAACGGGAATATTTAAAGTCGATATTGAATGTATTTATTACAATGATAGGCTCATGCCGCAAGTGTTGGTGATCCTGCAGGTTAAATGTGATGTGTTCTTTCTCATCTGTTCAGCTGCTGGAGGTCCCGGATGGCCATCGGGCACCGATTCCACCACAGAGCTGCAGCAGTGGATCTCAGAGTGACCCTGCCACCACACCACTGTCCACAACATCCTCCCCCAGCCCCCCCCTCACCTATATCTCCAGTCTCTCACCCAGCTCTGAAGATGTGCAGCCCAATGTGCATCAAGGTTAGACCCCAGATTGGAATGTGTCTCATTAAGAATAAGATTCAACGGTAGCATAGTGATGAGCTTGTGCTTTTTGCTGTTAAAGCGAAATGCTGACAATCAACACTTTAAAAGGAGAATTAACTTGAACTTTGTTGCTGTTGCAACCACTTGCCCACTGACTTAAAAACGCTCAGATGCAGCCTTTAGTCAGGAAATCGTATGCATGCATCGATACCAGGCATTTCACATTTAGGAGAAAGACAAGTACAAATACATTTTACTTCCATTTCATTTGGTTTATGACAGAATCACAAGGATTTTATTGAATCTGCATTAGTGTCAGTTTAATATGTTTTTCATATTTGGTCAAATGTGGTTTGTGTTCTCTTTTCAGGCCTGAGAGCCAGTGGGGAGTTGTCTGTCTCGTCTCCTTTCTTCTCTCAGAACGAGGCCGACTTCTCCATGCCACTGCTGATGTCGTCCTCCCCAGGACCCAACAAAAGTTGCTGCTTCCAGAGAGAGCCTCCAGAGGGCTGTGAGAAAGTCAGAGTCTGGGAGGAAACAAGGTATGTGTGCTATATATTACTACATTGACAGCCTTGTTTCCTTGAAAGTCAAGGGCTGCAGTTTGATTTTATGTTACTTTAAGCATTCCACTTTTAACTAATCAACCTTGTCACACAATGTAAGGGAATTTCAGTTCACTAGGTTCTAATAGAAAGCCAGTTTATTTCCCTTTTAAATGTCACATTTATAAGGAACATACATTTGTGGAATGAGCAGCAGAGCTGAATACGTGGGTCGCATGTAAGAAATTTGCCTGATTTTCTCTCCCAAATAGTTAATTCTGTGGCTGCTCTTGACTCATTCTGATTGTCGGCACCTGTGTGCCCTTCAGTTCCTGTCGACGTGAAAAGTTTGACTGATCTGGTTGAGGCCAGAGTTATAGACCATTTCACTAATTTATGGCCCTATATGCACACATGTGCTGCATTTGTTTACGGGGGGCTTTTGGCTCCTGCATGTGCTCATAACCAAAGGCCATTTAAACTTGATTTCTGTGCAGGCCTCATGTTTTAGTGTAGTATTTAAACAAAGCCACATCAAAAGGATTATTCAGTGCAAATAGTTGTCAAAAAACAATGCTTTTTGTAAAACATTACATTTGATGTCAATTGATTTTTTTTTTTTTTTTTTTCACTTATTTTGGAAATTGAGGAAAACTACAGAGTCATTGACAATTGGAAGAGTCTGCGATTGACTAGAAATAGTTATCAGATGATGGATGCATTTTACCCAGGCGTATTGCTACTGCCACTGTGATGAAAGTGAGAGCAGCATGGATGCATCCACAGGTGGATCTCTGTAGATATTATTTTCATGCCTTGTGTCTGCCATCACTACCACAAATTCCTACAGTGTTTATGCTGTAATTGGGACTCACGATAGTGGATCCACTACCTTCTGTACCCCAAGAATCAGCTGCTGGTTTTCCCAGAAACAGGCCTGGTCTGTCGGTATTATCACTGGGTTTGTCACTCTGACAATTATTTCCAAAGTTCTGCCTAAGTATGTTCCCGCAGCCTTTTTCTACTAATAGCAGGCTCCCAAGCACCTTGTTTGTGCCTGTTTACAAGAGTTGTAGAACTTCGGTGCCTAATTCCTGTGACTCTGCTCCTCTCCTCATTGTACAAACAGTCAACAAACCAAAGGTTTCAGTCCTTTTTTTACGGCAGTGTAAGCAGGATAATTATCCAGCAGCAAGGCCAAAGGCCTGAAACCTTCCAGGTAACACGTACACCTGGTGTCAGTGATGAGGGGTTTTCTGCCCCAAAACAAACGCAGCGTGCATGCTTGCATATATTATAATAAATTCTACGGAATAGTTTCAAGCAGGAGTTCTGCAAAACTTAATATTGTCTCCAAAGTGGAGGCTGAGTTCCACGTGACGGGTGATCTCAGCGCGGGGCCATGAAGAAGGCCCTGTCCACACTCACGAACCGTAGACTGTCTTCTACGCATTTACGGTCTCCAGGCTCGTGGGATTGCCACGAGGCGTGCCGTTACTTTCCTTCATCAGAGAGTCACTGCTTTCTGTTCAGTGATGAGTCCCTTAGGTCACTGGATCACAGTGTGGAGGACACCATGCTGAGTGCTGCACTGATGGAGGAGACCGTCTTCTCCTGGAGGCAGTGTTATTCGTCCATGAACAAAGTTTGCCTCCGATGTTGTCATCGGAGGCAAACTCAGTGCAGAGAGATGAGGTTCTGAAAGCAGTGGCAATCCCAGATCACAGCCTGGAACAGAGCTTTATCCTCCCAGATTACAGCCTCACCCCCACAGAGCAGGTTTCTGGCCCGCCAGCGGTCCTGACCTCAACACCATTCAACGCTTGTGGGTGCGACTTGGGCACGCTGCTCGTTCCACAGCGACCAACACGAGCACATTGGCTGACTTGTGATGAATGCTGGTTTGAGAATGGGACGTTGTCCCACACCAGTGTGGGACCAGGCTGGTGACCAACGTGAGGAGGCGCTGCCAGTCTCTTATGACTATGCATGGTTCCTCCACACGCTGTGCAGGCTCCTGAATAAATTATTAAATAGTTTCTTCACCCACTATAAACACAAGTAGAGAAGATTTGGCAGATATTTCATGGGTGCAACCCACATACTTGAGTCTGGTGCTCATCCCATTAAATGCTCGTGCCTTAGAAATGTGGCACTGCTTAAAGGGGAAATAAATGGGCTATTAACAACAGTATCAAATTCACTGCCAAGTAGTGTTGCAACAAAAAAAATTATAACACTAAACAGTGTTGATGGAAAGCACCTACAATACTAACTGTACGGTCAACATTTAACAGACATTAGCTTTATTACCAAAATACACCTGTATGTGCTTTTTGGGAAAAGAAGGAAGTTGGAGATTTGTTACTTTAGACTTTTTACACTGTCCTAGGACCCACAAAAGGCTTTATATATCTGATTACATGTAGTTGCGCACCCACCTTGTGAAATGACTTTGAGTAACATAATATGTGACAGTCTGTCATTTTCTATAGTTTAATGAATGGTTGTTGATTGAGTGCACGGTGGTACCCCCTGGTGGTGACTCCTGCCCAATCAGAGAGGAAAGCGTCATAACATAACTCTAACCAGGCATTTAATAAAGTTAAAGTTCCAGTGTAAAGTTCATCAGCTTTCTCTGGGGTAAATAAAGATAACACAAACTCTCTACACCCTCCATTTATTCATTCTTCTGTCTGTGTTAGAGTACTGTAGAAACATGGAGAAGTGCTATTGTGGTACTTGCGTATGGGGGCATTCCATTTATAAATAACTTGATTTCAAGTCAATGACGGTGATTGGTATGCTTGTTTATTGGCTATAAAATTTTCTTTTTTTAATTAACATTCCATTTCTGGCAATGGTTTAAGTATTAACAGATAGTATTGCTATTATGTGATGAACTATTCATTATTAATTTTACACACTGCACCAATATAATAAACTAATAATTTCAAAATAAATACCCCTTATTTCATTGTCACAGAATTAGGAAAATAATTGTTACTCTAATAAGCTCCAAATAAGCTAGGTAAATACAATTATTAATTTAACTTCTAAATGACAGAACATTATTGAATTAGATCATTAATTCTGGAAATATACATTTTTCCATGATGTAATCTCATATTTTGTTTCTCTCTCTTTTTTGTAGCACTAAACAGAAACTCATACCAGCTGTCATCTCTTCCTGCCCAGACCCTAACAAAATAAACTTCACCCCCCATGGGGGCTCCGCTTTCTGCCCCGTCAGCCTCCTCAAGCCCCTCCTCCCCTCCATGGACCTATTGTTCCGTAGCCTCGCCGTCTCTCCGGCGGACGGTTGCTCGAGCCAGGAGCCGGGCTCCTGCACGGGCACGGCCACTCCTCCGGATCCTGCCATGGCCTCCGCCGTGATGGGCGACACTTCAGGGAAGGGTCTCGTGTTTTGATCACGTGATCAGACCGTTTATGTCTGCAGAAAATGTGAGAGAGGGATGATTGTAATAGTTATAATTTGGGGTAAAAAAAAAAAAAGGTATGATTTATACAAATCCAGTGCAGGCTGTGTGTGCTGCGTGTTTTGGGTTTCTGGGCATTATGACGTTCCTAAATTACAGCCTTTTGTAACGTAATCCAAAGAAATATTTGGCCAAACACAATTTGCAGTCTTAAAGCGGGACTGGTGCTCTTTTCCTCCTGGGATTTATTGGATGACTGTTCGACCTGATCCTCACCGCACACTTGTTTCCCCAAAGAAGCCATGATGTTCGGTCATCACTTTTAAACTCGGACCGCAGAGTTTTGAGTAAACATAACTGAAATAAAAATCCCATAAAGGTTTGATTTTTTTTTTTTTTTTTTTTTTTTTTAAGCTCGACGATATTTATCCGCAATTCAGCTCAAATATTTTACTTAGCTTGACCTTGCACCTGTTGCCGGTGTACAAAGCATGACAAATCACTTGGGTACATTTTTATTTATGAAAAATGAAGAGGAAAAAACTGCCTTGAGCATGATGAAATCACATTTTGATTGTAGTCTTAAGGGATATTTTTTCAGTCATTGGACTTGGGTAGCATCAATACCTAAAGCCTTTCAACAGTCCTGCTTTAAAATAATTCTTTTTGTTGTTGTCACCTTGTTTACTAAAAGGAAAAAAAAAAGTTAATGGATAAAAGCCTGTTCTTCGTTGAGGTTCCAGGTCTATGCTTGATGTTTATAGTTCTGAGGTTTTACAGCCTAGTTGACTACCTAACCAGTTTTAGTGGTGTAGATTTGTCATTCTTAATTCAAGATGTTCTTTGTTTCCTCTGCCAAGCTGACAAGTTGACATTCAAATAGTATTTTCTGGTAGATGTGTTTGCACAAATTGAACTGCTACTATTGAGTCTTATTTTTATATTCACTTTTGTACTTTAATAGTAGTAAAGTGTATTTTCTACATTTCCAATTACCTGCATCATAAGCTAAAAAAAAAAAAGATCCTGTAACTTTTAGTTTTAGTTCTGTCATTAGAGGCTGGTGTTACATGAAATACTGTATCAGGTGTTGTTTTGTTTTTTTAATGCACTTCCAGGAGAGAGTTTTATATGGAGGAGATGATGTTTCCATGTTAATCCTGATGTTTCTTTTGTCCATGACAGGAGTTTTGTTTGTGTGTGCACATGGATGGAAAGTTGACCGGTCTGATCGTTTGACCTGTTGGTGTCCTGATGATATTCGGATGACTGAAACTTTTCCTTCCCCTGATAAGCCTCAGTTAGAGTGTGTTCTGATTTCGGTGTGAATGTGCTGGTTTTTTTTTGTGTTTTGTCCACACAAATACATGATTGATTCGCAGTTGTCTCTTGTTTATTAAACTGAATTGAAATAACTCTGGGTTTGAAATGCTTGCAGCTCTTACATGCCTCAAACTGTGTGTGTGTGTGGGGGGCGCTGTTTACCCTTTGATGACCTTCACCCCAAGATAGCGTCTAAATCCTGACTGCACTGTGATCAGCTGTGGATCAGGTTGATTCTATTGATGGAGAAGTTTGATGTAGATCGTATCAGGAGGGTTGACAGTGAACCCAGAGTGGGTGTTCCTCTGGGTCTGAACTTCGGGGGGCTCATCAGCCAGCTCACCTCCTCCAGGAGGAGCCGTGGCTCTTTCTTTGGGTCCCTGACACCCGGAAGGATTTTAATGGCAAAAACACCCAGACTACTTTATTGTGTGCCAGATTTTCCCACAGTGAACATGTGAGATAAAAACCAAAAATACAACATGGAGATCGTTGTTACCTGACCAGCAAGATGAGTAATAACTCAAACCTTTTTGTCTCTGCTGTGAAACAATCCCTAAATACTGCTTAGTTAACCTTAACGTCATGACAGGTGCTGACTAAAGCACCATCTAAAATGTCGAGAAACAAACGTGGACCCCCAAAGTTGAGGACAAAGGCGCGCGCCCCTGTACTAACATGAAGGTTTCTGTCCTCCGTGTCAACCCAGAGGGCCCGAGGGCGCCTCCATGACCCTGCTCAGGAGGACTGGCTCCAGGAGGGCCTGTGTGGGCACATGGGGGCACAGACAGACAGGCAGACAGACAGGCAGACAGACAGACAACTGTTGTCGTTGCGGTGCGCGATTGGCTGACCACAGTAGTGGTGGTGGGGGGGGGGCGGTGCGCGTTTCACTGCGCGTCAAGACGCTCCTTTTCTTTTTCAGACCCCCGCATATCTCCTCCAGAAAGAAGAGCCCAGGCCCGCCAGAGGATTACCCACCATGTCGTCGTTGCTGGGGGTCGTTCGGAAGCAGCTGAAGAGCCACCCGGCTGTGAGTGACCGACCTGCGCCCCCCCCCCCCAGCGGTGACATTGAAGGCGCGGCGAAGGACGCGCGTCCTTTACTGATCTGGTTAAATAATCAGATGTGCCGTCAGATTTATAGATCTTTGAGTTTATCTGCTTTTCTACAGGACAATACTGGAGGGGGGGGTGCTTTTTTTTTATTATTATTTTTTATTATTATGTTTTAAAATATTGATTCCTTTCCAAATTCCTCCATGTTACCCAGAGATCTGGTATCAAACGGATAAAATGCATTTCCTCTCGGTTTCCTCTCCCATCTTTAACCTTCCTAATCAGCGATCGTCTTAATGAAGACGCGCCCCCGTTTGCTCTGATCTAATGCTCTAATGACATTATTCTCGCCTCTGGCGTGGTGACAGCTCTTAAAAGACGCCAGCAGCTCCGGCCAGACCAGATCAGATGGGCATTATTCTAATAATTCTCTAACAGTCATCCTCTGCGCTGTGACGGCTCCGGGCTGGTTCCATGCCTGCAGCTCCCTGCAGCACGTACTGCTGCTATGGGCTCCATACCGCACCGCTTATTCAAGGGCGAAGGGGTGAAACACTGCGCTTTACGGCAGCGTCCATGTTAATAGATCAGCGATTATTGCGAGCCTCAATAACAACCTGACTGCTTTATCAGACCTTTATCTCTACATGTGCGGGACTGATTCGTCCCCACGGGGAGCTTTACCAATGACAGGCTTGGATAAACAAAATAAATAAATTAGTCATTTATTGGCTGTTTTATAAGTTGGCGTGAGGTTTAAAGTCCAGATGTGCTGCAGATGTCAACGCCAGCAGATGTGTGGTCAGCCCAGAGCTGCCTGCTGACTTGTGTGCCTCCGTCTTTCCCCACCAGCTCATCCCCCTCTTCATCTTCATCGGCGGTGGAGCGACCATGAGCATGCTTTACCTGAGCCGCCTGGCTCTGAAGAACCCCGACGTCTCGTGAGTGTCCACCTGGGTCCAGCAGGATCCTGGCACCTGTCTGACTCTGTGTGTTCACCCGCTCCTCTTACGGGGATAGTAAATGCTGATAGTCTCCTTTTTTTTCCTTCCCATTGTGTTTCTCTTAGATGGGATCGCAAGAACAACCCAGAGCCATGGAACAAAATGGAGCCCACTCAACAGTACAAAGTACGAACAGTCATCCACTATTTACACACATATTCTCAGGCGCCTTACAAAATTCTGAAGCACAATTCTAACAAACAATTCTGTGAAGGGTAATACATGTATCCTGTTATCCTGTGGCCAAGTCCACGACTCCCTGTCACACTGACTGTATGTGTATGTGTGTGTGTGTGTGTGTGTGTGTGTGTGTGTGTGTGTGTGTGTGTGTGTGTTTGCAGCTGTTTGCAGTTAACATGGACTACTCCAAGCTGAAGAAGGACAGGCCTGACTTCTAAGTCATCATGTCTTTGCTCCCCCGTCTCTGACACAGCTGTCAGCATCAGGAGCTTTTGCACTTTTCTCGCTCAAAACGAAGCAGGCCTGACCCAGAGTGAAGTGGGAATCAAAAACTGCCTTTAGCTCAGTTTGTTCATTTCCAGTGTGAAGGGGAGAGGGATCATTTATTTATCAATGAATAAAACAGGCAGCCCTCTGTTTTACTAATTGATAAGTTTATTTTTGTCATAAATTATTAAAACAATTCAAACCACAGTTTCCTTGCATTTTTTTATGAAGAGGTTAAGGATGTAGTTTATATGTCACAATGCAATAAGTGTGCATTTTTAAATTATGGATTTTTGAGCATATAAAAGCTTAGTGAGGTGGAAAATGTTGGCTGGATTCAAAATATAACAGGTTTATCTTTAAGGCTGTTGACCATGGTGCAGTGTTAGCAGAATCAGGTAATTACTATGGATCAGCCTGTATGTATTCTGGAGGAGAGGTCGTATTTACACTGCTTGTCGTTCCAGAGACCTTCACTTGTTTTAGACATTTAAAAGAAGAAAGAAAACTCTACATAATTGAGAATTATTTGTTCGAGAATTTATTGTGTTAAATTAGTACTTAAGTCTAATTTAAACTCTCAAACTTGCAGTTTAGTCCACCGGTGTGCCGCCGGTGCGCCCTATTGTTCAGTGGGGGGCGCTAGAGAGCAGCCTGGTCCCACACAGCCTCTTCGACTAAAGAGCGCGAAGAAGGACGAGGACACGGTCTTCTCGCGAGATTTCACTTTGAACGAACGCGGGAGCGGGTTCGTTGGTTTGACTTTGACGCACAAAAACAACACAAACGGACATTTTAGCGACAACAGGAGCCGCTAAAGTTGACGAAACCACCCCGGCTCTGCCCAGCGTCGCACCACCGGTGAAACCGTCCGCCCCGAGACCCGGCCGCCGTCGCGGGCCCCAGCTTCAGATGGACCGGACCGAAGAGCTCTCGGCCCGGGTCCTGCTCAGACACATCCTCGGCTCTGAGCCCCCCAGGACCCCCGTCACCCGCAGGTCAGCCTTCACAGCCCCATAACGTGGCGTTCACCGGGGAAGAACAACCGAGCTTCTCACTTGTTGCTCTCCTATGGGCTCGGGAAAGTCCGCCCGGGCGAATCTGTCTCTTGTGTCCAGTCTGGACTGATGTTTGGTCTCTCCTGTCTTCATTGTCAGCAAAGCCCAGAGTCCCGGGACGACCCGGAGGAGAAGCAGCAGGCTGAAGAGTAAAGATGCTGCTGGACAAACTCCACAGGAGATGCTGAGACGGAGTCTGAGACAAAAGATGACGCGGGAGGTGAGGTGGACATCAGGCTGTGTCCATCACACACACCCTGAATGGAAGGCTCACCTGTGGCTGTTCCCTCTCAGAGTATCACCAGAAAGTCATTGCCCTTAAAAAAGACTGCGGCACGCCGGGGCTCCATCCCCTCTGCGGCCTCAGTGACGTTTAACGATGAAGACACGCCGAGGCACATCCTGAAGAACATCCTGATGACAGGTACACATGAGGCTCCTCTTTAATGGGATGCAGACGGGCAGCTGGGTGTTGTCGTCTTCATCATGTCGCTGTGATGTGATACAGAGCCCGTGCGTTCCCCTGTGGTCCATCAAAGGACGGAGGCGGAGACAGAAGAGCCACATCCATCTCCAGTAAACTCCAGCGTCACTGTCAAGGAGGCAAGGTTAGTGGTGCACATCTTAGAATAGGTTCCAAAAAAAAAAAAAAGATCTTCTGTTTCAGAGGAGAAAAATATGTAACCTGTCATAATTACTGGACACGTGTAAAAGGATGTTTTATGTTGTTTATTAAATAAAAGCTTTTTTCAGCATTGAATTGTCAGGACTGGACTTGCCTGACGTCACCATGGGCATTGCTCCAAGTGTTACAAGGAAACTGAGCAGAAAGAGACAACGGCAAAGCCTAAATATAACGGCTTTTGAAAAGCGTCTTAAAGGTGGAGATGGTGAGGTTAACGGCATTGTCATCAAAATTTGGCTTGTGCTACATTGTGTTGCATGTACATTTTGTGGTAAATGTTCTTATATTCATAGATGTTGGAGAGGAACATGAACAATCAGAAAATTACCATTCGTCACTTTCATTATCAAGGTAAAGAAAATGATTTGTTGAAAAATGTATTGTTCTTAAAGTTGTGTAGTTTATGTGTGCATTATCTGTTGCTCGATACACTGGTATCTATCTACCTTTTACAGGGTGGATGCAGTAGATAATCATTTGGTTTGCTACATCCCTTTTTTCCCCAGTTCTACTTCTTTGAGTCTGAAGACCCCTTTTGCAGATGTCCAGACTGAAAAAAGAGGTCTGAAGAGAAGAGTCTCTAATCGCAGAAAAATCACAGAGGAACAATTTGGTGCTGCTGTAAATAAAATGGAGATGCAAGGTGAATATGATTATTAGAGTATTTGTGAGTCAACATTTTCTGTTCCATTTATAATCATAAGAAGAAAGAAGCAACAAGAGAAGTGATGTTTCTGTGTATTTTTATACTTCAACATGGCTGCAACCGATTACAAAATCATAAAATACATTTCAATTGTATTAATTTACTTTAAATGTTTTTCTTTTACACAAAATTTATCTTAAATCTCTTTGTAATATAAGGCCATCTACATACAATTTTAAGTTGATATAAGCAGATTCTTTGTTTCTTTTTCTGTCTCTCTTCTCATTTGACAATCATTTTCTATCATCCAGGAGCGAGCAGCTTTGTTGGACTGGGTCTCAGTGACACAGCCTACTCTGAAGGCTTCACTTTGGGCTTAAGCAAACTCAGCAAACCTGATATCACAACAGACATCCTTCACTGTGACACGACTGTTGATGCCCAACCTCATGCTGCATCCTGTGATGTTTCCCAGTCTGAGGTGGAATCTAGACCCAGGTCTCACTACAAAGAGGAGGAGACTGCCCAAGACTTTCAAAATGAAGAAGGTGATGGTGGTGGCCCTCAGCCTGAAGTAGATGTTGCTGCTACATCACAATCTCAAGAGGAGGAGGAAGAGGAGGAGACTGCCCAAGACTCAAAAACTGAAGAAGGTGATGGTGGTGGTACTCAGCCTGAAGTAGATGTTGCTGCTACATCACAATTTCAAGAGGACGAGGAAGAGAAGGAGACTGCCCAAGACTCAAAAACTGAAGAAGGTGATGGTGGTGGTACTCAGCCTGAAGTAGATGTTGCTGCTACATCACAATCTCAAGAGGAGGAAGAGGAGGAGACTGACCAAGACTCTCAATCTGAGGAAGGTGGTGGTGATACTCAGCCTGAAGTAGATGTTTCTGCTACATCACAGTCTGAGGAGGAGGAGAATGTCCAAGACTCTCAAACTGAAGGTGGTAGTGATTGTCAGCCTGAAGAAGATGTTTCTGCTAGCTCACAATCTCAAGAGGAGGAGGAGGAGGAGACTGCCCAAGACTTTCAACGTATCAGTGTTCAGCCTAAAGAACTAAGTGCTGTTGATTGTCCTTCTGATGAAATTATTGCAGATGATGAGATGGCTCACAAAAATGTGACCAAGGAGGATATTCCTCATTCTCCTACTGAAGATGAGGAGGTAGAAGAGAATGGTGACGAGCACACATCAGAAGAGGAAGAGCATGATGAACATATCAGCCAAGGGGCCCATTGTTCTGGGGGTGGAGTCATATATGCTACAGAAACAGGTGGAGACACCTCAGAGAATGGTGAGAGTTCCAGAAATGCACTTTCATTGTTGATTTATGGGGTTCTATATTTAATTTATAATTCAGCCAAATTTGGCTCATAAAATCTAGTAGTACGTTTGAATGTTGAAACCAGTCACAATATTTTGATATGTGTATGTAGGACGCTCTGAGGACAAGTCCAAAGCCAATGGCGTGTTTAGTTTAAACAGTAATCTGGAAATGGGAGACGATGACATTGATCATCCTGAGGATCTGGCTGATAAAGAGAACAATTCTGAGGGCAGCAGATGCTTGAATGCTACTGCACAGGAGAGTGCTGAGCTGGAAACGGAGTGGGACGATGAGGAAGAGAGTGACGGTTAGTGTCTTTCTCTTTTAAAAAAAATCCATTTATTTAGACAAACTAAAAAAGTAAAAATGTGCCCTTTTGTTAAAGTCCCCAGCAAGACTCCAGCCTTCGTCAGAGAGAAACGAGTGTTCTCCCAAAATTTTGTTAAGAAAATTCAGCCCAGGTAAGTTACATCCCAAACTTCCTTGCTTTTACTAATTGGCTGGATTATTTCTAAATGATCTCAGTTGGAGTTTTAAAGTTTAAGGGCACAAATGAAAATGTGATCCTTTAGACTGCAATAGAGGAAGAAAGTAAATATTAACTTAAGAATAGGCTTTAAAGACTACAGTTGGGCAATCTACCTAATCTTATGATAGTCATGGCTTCTTCTGATGTTTTTCTTCCAGTGGTAAGAGTGAAAGCTCGCCTACTACATCAAAGCAGGTCAGAAAGACATCAAGCCGTGCTAAAAGGGAGGCAGGCCTTCCAAAGTCTTACCTGATGAATGTTTTCAAGCATTTTGCCAAAACCAAGGTCTCTGCAGATGTGTATCCTGTCCTAAAGGAAATGTAAGCCACAAAGACGTGTGCTGTTCACCCTTTTATATTAGTAGATTTGAATAAATGTGTATGACCACTTCTTATCTGACAGAATGGATAAGTTCTTTCAGCGGCTCGCAGAGGATTTGGAGACATATGCCGTTCATGCAAAGAGAAAAACCATAGAGGTGGAAGATGCTGAACTTCTTTTAAGAAGGTTGGTGGACCTCCCTGGGTCAGCTGGTAGAGTGCTTGTGTTCTGGTCCTGGGTCAGACATGGTCAAGAATCAGGGCTCCGCTGAAGTCTTGATCCCCAGTTACAGTTCAGACTCCCTCAGATTCTTGTTCCTACTCTCCTTGACAGTAAGGAGGAGCCCTATTATGGCTCAGTTTACTCTGGATTCTGACTTCAGCCACAGAAACATCTGCACCTCTCTGTGACTGAACCAGGTTTTTTAGATCTGAAGAGGCCTTGCAGATGAGATAGAGACGTGTTCCATCAAGATAGTGAAGGTTCAGCATGTGAACAGTGTTCAGTGTCAGAGTGGTTTTGAGGCTCATGTATTGGTGGGGGGGGGTCGTGTCAAGTACAATTATGAGCAGATGTGGATGATTTTACATAAAGTTGCTGAAAGCTAGAATATTTTTTTTTTAATAGCTTGTTTTTGGTTAAGAAAAGAATATTGTGTCCCTTTTTAGCATAATGTGTTTGTGATGTGTGGATGGCAGCAGAAACGTAGTACTTATTACAACATGGTTCCATGCACAATTCTATAGAAGGCATATTTGTTTCAGTAATGTTAAAATCTCATTACTGGCCTTGGGAGCCCCTAAAGGCTCATTGATTCTTAAATAACCAAGAACAAATTCAGACATTCAAACCTTAAAAGCAGCTTAACTTTGCTTAAAAACCTGAAACATCAAATATAATATAATATATCATATCATATCATAAATATAAAGGCTTGTCACAATGACGCTGGCCAGTAGGTGGCAGCATGATCGTCTTTTTTTTGTGTCCCTGTAATATAAAGCATGTTTGACGTTAGTGTGATGTACAAAATTGTCTCAGCTGACGCATGTTTGTGTGTGTTTTTCTTTTCTGCAGGCAAGGTCATGTGAATGACAAGGTGCCACTGGAAGTGCTGATTGAAAAATACCTTCGCTTGGATCAACGCAAACTCCTGATCCCAATTGCAACAAGTGGAAATGTTGTTATACCTAAAAAGCGATGAGAAATCTTACACATCACCCAGAATTCTATACTTGTTAGTTTAGGTTTAGATGTAACATGTCAGAATCTCAATGTAATTATTTGTGTACATGCATAATTATATGCTAACATACCTGTCCAGGTGCTCTTACCTGTACCTAATAATCAATATCAGGCTGGTTATTGATTGGCATGCAGTACAAGAAATTGACCTGGCATATTATTATTAGTCATAATTACAATTTGATCATATATAAACATTGACTTTCTTTAATTTGTCTTTGTGCACATTTATGTTTTTGTGTGTTGTAAATAAAACATCTTAAAGCAAACTTCTGCTTTATGACTTCAGACATTAAATGTGATGAAACTATAAATGCATTTCCTCCAAATTCCTTGAATTAAACAATTACAGTAATTGTACAAATGCGGAGTGTAAAATAATATTTTTGGCATTTTACAAAAGTAGTAGACTATATAGGGGCCCCTGCCTTTGGCAAGAGGCCTGACTATTCCAGGCTGACCTGGGCCACCAGGCCGGGCCACCCTGGTCCTCCCTGTCCTCCCCTTGTCCTCTCTGGTCCCCCTGTCCTCTCTGGTCCTCCCCCGGTCCCCCTGCCCTCTTTGTCCTCCCCTGGTCCTCCCTGGTCCTTCCTTGTCCTTCCTGTCCTCCGTCCACCAGGGGGTGCTGCTCAGTAGAGAGCCGCTCAAGTCCTCACACTGAAAACTTGCTAGCAAACAACAACAGGAGATCTCGGACAACTATCGTTATAATTCTACCAAACTGTTGGGTAAGAGCGATCAAAATCGAGCCACAGGTCACCGCTAGACTGACAGCAGCCTCTTAATCCAACATGTGACCCAGATTTATATAGTTTCTGGCGGCACTTTCTCACCTTTTTGTTTGGTGTTGCTACATTAATGAGGCTAGCCAACCTAGCCTGCTCAGCTAGCATGTATGCTATCGCCTGATTGTTTGCTTTATTTGGGGCACAATGTTTCTCTTTTTTACCATGAAGGCACGAAGCGTCGCATTTAACCGGTACACGACTGAAATGTAAAACTGAATCATAGAGTTTTCCCTCATTTGTGTGATATGTCGGCGACTGTGGCCGCCTCCTCAGAATCACAATGATGGTGAGAGTGTAGTCTTCATCATAATCTTCATCATGTCTGATGTGAACGTGGATTCACATTACACACATCTGTGTCCACACTACACGTAGTTTGTGTTCTTTCTAACATTTTCAGTCATGGATATTGTATCCTGGCCCCTGAAACGATTCCACCTCTGATCCTTCGAAATGCTCCCAGATCTGATTGATCATGTGTCATTTCAGGTGGTTTGACAGAAAAATGAGGTGAAACGTAAAAGCAGTGTCTCTTTGTCAACATATCGACAGATATTTGAGCTTTTTGACAATAGTGTGAGGGGAAAGTATAATGACAGGTTTACAGGACGGACATCAAACTTAATTTTTGTCTTTCTGTGAATGTTCTCAGTCATCTAGGTCCAAGAAAACTCTTAGTTTTGAATCCAAATGGATTTTCTTTATCCTTAAAAGCCGCTTCACCTCTTGAATTAAATAGGCTTCTTCATTTCTTAATTAGCTGCTGGGGATCCTTCGTATGCCCTTTCCTGGTGGACCGAGCCGTCAGTAGTCGTTTGTATCATTAAAGGGTGTGGACCCTCCCGGTCGTCAACCTTTTTGAACCTAATAACACACACGGATGGAGGCTGGTCCATCCAAAGGACAAAACACCCCAACAGAAATAAAGAATTGTGGTTTATGCTGTCCAGGGTAGTGAAGAATGTACAGATCTGATTTACTGGGGATCTCAGAGCCACCACACAGACACATGACTCAACACAGGAGCGCAGGCTCAGACAGGAGTCAGCCTCCATTTACACTTGAAGGATAACGGACGCCTGTTTGTTGACAGCAAAGTTCACATTTTGGCCAGATGATTTTAAAAGAGAAGTGAGAGACTCCTACCAGTTAATTTGGAACCGAAGAGGCCTCAAGGATAACAAAACCACATGTAAAAATGTGCATTCATTAAATCCCCAGTGCAACCTCCTCAGACTT
Source organism: Lagocephalus sceleratus (assembly GCA_911728415.1). Taxonomy (NCBI): domain Eukaryota; kingdom Metazoa; phylum Chordata; class Actinopteri; order Tetraodontiformes; family Tetraodontidae; genus Lagocephalus; species Lagocephalus sceleratus. Next base: position 9,830,419 of record CAJVRN010000231.1, on the reverse strand, counting down.
TCAGTCTGAATTGAAAATGAAACAGTGGCTCAAAAAAGCTTGTTACGTAGTTTGTTTTACCAGTTCTGTATTTGCTTAATAAGCTGCTGAAGGTTGACTTGAACTGTTTTCCTTCTGTTGTTATGTTGGAAATATCTGTTAATATCTGCTGAAGAGCTTCCGTGCAGCCCCGGGGTGTAGTTTTTCTGATCTGTAGTTACAACCCCTTTAACACTGTGAAAAAAGAAAGATATTTAATTGTACAAATACTGTGACTGACAAATTGTCATTAAACAATTTCTTAACTTTAGTTTTCATTACATAAATGGGCATTTACTTGGCTTTTTAGCTGGAGAGCAGCTTTCAAGCCCAAAGCATCCCTGCTTCGCTGCAGTCTTCTATTATAATGCAAATTTCCACCACTTTCTCCTTTCTTGCAAGAAACATACACACCACCGCCAATAGATTCTCAAGTCTTATGTTGACCCAGTTGCACATATGCTGACAACTATTTTAACCTCTTTGCTTATGATTTTGTTTGTTTGTTTTTTTAATTTTTGTAAGTGTGTGATTGATACATTTGGCTATGTGTAGGTACAGTGGTTACGCATTAGCTTATAGAGGGTGTCATTTTTAAAAGACCTTTTGTTTTAAAAGATCCTTGTTTGATTTAGTGACACCCATGCTTAGTGTTAATTGTAAGGGCATTTAAATGCTACAGCAAATACAATTTTGCTTTGTTACAGATCAGGAAAGATGCAGTAACATCAGGTTACAGTGCAGCCAAGAAAACCAGTTATTTTAATAAAGATACAAGTCAACAACTGCACATATTTTAAATGTACACTCACACCATCTTTGAGCTGAGGCTTAAAACCTGCTCAGTCGTATTAAGAATTACTAGAAAAAAGAGACAGACATGGAACATATGACTTGTGTAATCACTCTTCTCTATATGCTGCAGCACTCGGCAGCCTGCAGGAACATCTGCCCTAAGAGGTGTAACCATCAGTAGTGATGTGACCCAGGAGGCTGCAGACATTACATATGCATTGAAGTCCCTCACCATTAACCTCCCCTGCCTGGTGAGGAGTGAGGGGGGGTTAGTCAGGAAATACTGACAGCAGACAAAGCCTGGATTTCTGGATTTTTTTGTTTCTTTGCCCCATCAAATCCCCCTTGGTGTAATTGTGAGTCTCTACAAAGTCAGGGATGAGAGCTAAGCAAGCTGGCTGCTGTAGCAAAATCAATAGTTCATACCTCTCTGAGATTGAGTTTTTAGGAGAGGAGGAGCACAGTGACCAAGGGCAGAATATGGAATCGCTCCCACACAAGCCCAACACGCAACAGTGCAATCGATCTCTGCTCCCTCCGCCAATTATACTTTTAAGGTTCCTCTCTGGCTTACTGCACCCTTGAAAGAGTAAAGCTTTGGAAACAGACATTGTGTTCACTGACACCTCGCCAGGACTTGTTCTTTTTATCCACTTTGCTTATTGCTGTCTGAAATGTCCCCATATATTCAGTCTTTTGTTTCTGGCAGACTGAATTCCTCTCTTTTCAGTCAAGTATTTCAAGTCAAGTGCAAAATCCTGCTAGAGCTGCCTGATATCTTCCCAAACTACATTCTGCATGTTGTCATGATTTTTTAAATTCAGATATTTATGCTGTTATAGCCCCAAGGATCACCTGAAATGTTCTGCAACACTTTTGTCTGATTTATAGATGAAATTGTTTAGGCTGGTCTCATATTCAGTCCAATAGTCTAAAGGATTTCTGCTGTTTTAATCCTGATTGAATTGTTTGTGTTTTGCTGATGCACACTGGTTCATTTACTGCCTAAAGTGACATGGAAAAAAAAGGCTGTGCGGAGTTAGGAGCCTCTTATTGGGTGTAAATTCCTTTGAACCCTGACGTGTGTGATTTTGCTTTAGTGTCTGTCACCATTTATCCTCCTGCTTCTAAATCATCGTTAGACAGTGTGGCAACTTTTTAAAATGGCTTCATACAAGTTATCAAGTGTAGTCCAGTTTACAAAAGAATCCCCCATTTGAAAGCGTGTCATCTTTTAGCAGAAATCCATGTGTTGTTCTTTTGTGTTGACAATGATGCTTTTAGATGTTTCCTGCTTGTTTGGCACAACGAATAAAAACTGCAAGGAGCAGCTTTAAGATAACAGCTTCAATGGTTAGAGCAGCATTGTGAAAAAGAACATGACAAAACATTTGATCCAGTTGGGAACCCAGCTCTAAAGTCCACATTTTTGGGTTGTATGAGAGTTTCAGTGCACGTGTGTCATCATCACAAATCTCCTTTGCCCGTGAATCGTATTCCTTTCTCACACCCCAATTTCATTTTCTTTTGTCTCCATCAAACCAATTTCTGTGGCAATTTATCTCTTCAAATGCTTCCACACACGGTAGCCCATCTGTCATTCCTCACCTGTTTTTTCATTTGGCTTCTCTATCACTTTACTTTCAATTTTTCCTTCCATCTGTACCCTTTTCTTAATCTCTATCCTCTGTCCATTTTTAGCACTTTCCACTGTCTCAGAACTAGAAGATTGGTTGTTTCTTCTTCTGGGCAGCATTGGAACGCTATTCTGTACTGGCTGAACTGTCTGACGTGTTTCATTAGTCTTCTTATTCCACCTAGATCACAGTTGACTCAATCTCCTGGCTCACATATTTATCACACCGCTCCCATTACAGGCTCCAGGTGCTGTGAACAGTTTTTATTGCTAATCATACTATCGTCTGATCCACTTATCTTATCCTCCAGAACATCCCCCCAACCCCACACGGTGTTCCGTGCAGATAATTGTACTACACATTGTAAAACATACCACAGAGGATGATATAAGTGGTCAAATTCCATATTCCCATCATGTTTTATATTGTTTGCAGAAAAATTCTGAACTTTCAACGTTTTAAAGTTAATCTTTACCTCAGTCAGGCATAGTATGTATGTTTACTGGAATATGTTAAATAAAAAGCCAAGATGTACAGTGTGCACAAAGCCAGTTAATACCTGATCAGTCAATCGGGTCACTTATGAAAACAGTGTGTCTAATTGTTCAGATCTGTGTATGTCTGCCATCTCCCCACACTTCCTGTGTGACTGGAGTCCAAGGAGGCAGCTTATCTATTTACACTTGCGGTTTTTTTTTTTAATACTTAATAGCATTTGCAGTAGCTATTGATCCCAGATGCAGGTCATCGGTCTTCTGCTGTTCTGTAACGGGTCAGGGATAATTCATCTTTACTAATGGTGCTAGATTTAACAAGCAGTGACTGCAGGAAATAAATTATGCTAAATCTTTTTTTTTACTTATTTCATTGTCTTTATGAGCGTGTAACATGTTGAATTTCAAATTCTGATGAATGGCTTCTAAGTTCTGATCCGATCACACTAATTTTGTCTCTTTTTAGGGGGCAAGCTGCTTCCAGCTGGCATGCACTGATGCAGATGGACGTCAGGACTGGACACTGACAAGTGAAAGTCACAGGTTCCTCCTCCTCACCCTCTTGCCCCCGACGCCTTCTGTCACGCTGGCAATGGCAAGAGTCCCGAGTCCCCCCCCCTCTGCGGAAATGTCCAGCGGGCCTGTGGCCGAGAGCTGGTGTTACACACAGGTAAGTGACCGCATTCAGGCTTTTTCAGCTCACCAGGCCTTTGGTGTCTAACCCTGACTGTCTTTGCCAGATCAAAGTGGTAAAGTTCTCTTATATGTGGACTATCAACAACTTCAGCTTCTGTCGCGAGGAGATGGGAGAAGTCATCAAGAGCTCCACCTTCTCTTCCGGGGCCAACGACAAGCTAAAGTGGTGTGTAGATGAGAGATCGCTGCTGTGTGATCGGTATTTGTCGCTCCCAGTCTGTTTTAAGGTACATATTTAGATAAGTCTAGAAGTTTCGAATGGGTTTGATGGGTAATATCAAGCAGACAACAGGGATATATGACAGCAAAGCAACAGTGTGGGAGAGTTAAAGTGTTGTCATCATAACAAGATATTACAAGTGCACCAAAACCACGAGTTAAATTTAGAACCTGGAACAGGAGAGTGAGTACTTCCTCCTTGAAGTGAAACCTCCCAGGTGGCTTAAGTTCTTGTCTGCTTTCTCCTCCACCATCAGGTGTTTGCGAGTGAATCCTAAAGGCCTGGATGAGGAGAGTAAAGACTACCTGTCTCTCTACCTGCTGCTGGTCAGCTGTCCAAAGGCAGAGGTGCGTGCCAAGTTCAAGTTCTCCATCCTCAATGCCAAGGGAGAGGAGACCAAAGCCATGGGTAAGTCATCTGGGTGGTGTAAAACGTCTCAACACCCAAAGCCTTCCCAGTTTCCTCCCTTAGCTGTAATATTTTGCGTTCTTGTCGTTATGTGGTTATTCCTGTTCCTGAGCTCCATGCTGTTCCTGTTTGCAGAAAGCCAGAGAGCGTATCGTTTTGTTCAGGGAAAAGACTGGGGCTTCAAAAAGTTCATCCGGAGAGACTTCCTCTTAGAAGAAGCCAATGGTCTCCTACCTGATGACAAGCTGACCCTCTTTTGTGAGGTAAACTGACCACTGCTCTTTACTTTCCTTATTATACAGCTTTTTTATGCTTTTGTTTAATATCACTTTTCTTGAACTCCGCTCCCCCCAGGTGAGCGTGGTCCAGGACTCTGTTAACATATCCGGACAGAACACCATGAACATGGTGAAGGTGCCCGACTGCCGGCTAGCGGACGAGCTGGGAGGCCTGTGGGAGAACTCTCGCTTCACAGACTGTTCACTGTGCGTGGCTGGCCAGGAGTTTCAAGCCCACAAAGCCATCCTGGCAGGTACAGACAGGACTCGGGCGCGCCCCCATCTATCATCAGTCTTCCCTGTTTTTCAAGAATGTTTTTTTTTTCCGCCCTCACGTGAGATGAGACGCTTGACATCTTGATCCTGGATAAAATCCAAAAGAATCTTCAAGAAAACAAACAATTTATCCTTATAAATAAGCAGTGTGTGTAAATAGAAACAGCACTTCAGTCCACGGCCCTCCTACCTGAGGGGAGAGGAGTCATTAGTGTTCGCTGTTTCCATCTCCTGGAGACGGTGCTGCATTTGCTGCACGCTGCTGGAAATGCATTACAGTTGTAAATGTTTGGGTTTGTGAGTTCCACTCTTGCTTCAATGTCAGACATATTTGCTGCTCTAATGTTCACCCATGTTTGTGCTTTCAGCACGTTCTCCTGTATTCAGCGCCATGTTCGAACACGAGATGGAGGAAAGCAAAAAGGTGAGTCCAAGAACGCGCTCTTAGACTTACGAATAAATTCAATTTCTTTCTTTGTGGTTCTGCTTCCCTTTTTCTCTTTTCCTTGGCGTATTGAGATGTTACAGTGAGTAAAGAATTGCATTCTGTCAAACGGCGTGCTGACCACAGAGCTGTAGGTGAAACTGAATGATAGTGCACCTGAAAATGAAATTGTGCTGCTGTACATGAGGGTCAGAATTCATTCTTCACTGACAAAGCTGCAGAAGGACAAAATTACTTTTTTTTTTTTTTTTTCATACCCCTCCCCCATTTGCCCACATATGAACATATGAAATGAGATTACAAACAGGCTGCACATTTTAAAGCCAGACTGTTTCAGGTTTTATGCTGCAATTTGTAATGTCAGAATTCAGGACTTTGGCAAACATTGTGACCGATATCTGATGCAATTACATACTTGACTCCCACTGTTTCAGGCAGAATTGGACTTTAATTTTAACCACACTCACCTTTCCTCAATAGTTTGAGTCTCCGTCATGTTTCCTCTGATCTAAGGGTCTCGTGCTGCATGCTCTCATTTGCTTCTCCAATGCTCCAGTGGATGTGCAGTTTAGTCTAGAGCAGAAATCTGATTGTTGCTTTATTTCTTGTGTCTTTCTGTCAGAACCGTGTGGAGATCAACGATGTGGAGCCAGAGGTTTTCAAAGAAATGATGTGCTTCATTTACACGGACAAAGCCCCCAATCTAGACAAGATGGCTGACGACTTGTTAGCAGCAGCTGACAAAGTAATATATTTAGAGTTGGATTTGTCGTCGTCATTATTGCTGCTGACATGTTGGTGTCGCGTGCAGATGGTGTTTTTAAGGACTGCAGAACCCTGAAGCGCTCTCATGTCGTGCTCTTTGTTTTCAGTATGCTCTGGAGAGACTGAAGGTCATGTGTGAGGATGCCCTGTGTACCAGCCTGTCTGTGGAAAATGCTGCTGAGATTCTCATCCTGGCTGACTTGCACAGCGCCGACCAGCTCAAAACGCAGGCCGTGGACTTCATCAACTAGTGAGTTCACACTCTGACAGGAGCTCGCCATCACTGCATCTCTACCACCTTCTTCAGACGCCACAGGATGTCATGGGTCCTCTGAACATTTCCTCCTGTCATTTGCCGGCGTTAATAGTTTGATTTCGCATGTGCCCTTGTGCCGTTGTTTGGCTGACACTCACTGGGCTCGTTGGAGAGAGCAGGGCAACCTGACTCCTCACAAGCTGAAGCTGTGCTGACTCGGCAAATATCTCCTAACAAGGTGCAGATATTGGCACGAGACTGCTCTGTTCAACACTCGCAGTTCTCGTATGAATGCTTCATTTCTTTAGCAACAGGAATTGTCAGATAATGATGAATAATGAGGGTTCGAGCACATGGAGGCCAATTACTGTAACAGTGTTGCTTATTAGACCACTGAGTAAACGGCTGCTGGAGAAGATTGATGACCCTAACCACGGTACAGCCACCCGCTGGGGAGGACAGCTGCTGGCCCTCTGTCCATTTGCTCTAATAAACCTCGCCAAAAGCGTTTTCCCAAAAGTGTTTTAGAATATCTAAATGGTAATGTTCATACACATTACCACCACATTATAGCCCAGGGTACTCCATGTTGGTACGCAGCAGCGTTGCGCTTTGACATCTTAGCGTGAGTTTGAGGGAAGAGCTGCTGTGCTGTAAAAACAGATGTCTTTATTCTTTCATGCAAGATGATCCTCAGACTAATGTTGGTGTTCTCCTTGTTGCCGTCTCATCCAGCCACGCTGCAGAAGTGATGGAGACAGCGGGTTGGAAGTCCATGGTGGCGTCTCACCCTCACCTGGTCGCCGAAGCTTACCGCTCTCTGGCTTCAGCCCAGTGCCCTTTTCTCGGACCCCCACGCAAGCGCCTCAAACAATCCTAACAGCCTCACTGCTGGGCATCTACACTCGCACACACCCACACAAACATACACACAAAAAAACACAATATTTCACCCCTGACACACAGGACAGATATTCCCCTTGCTGTTACCTCCCACACTACCTACATCCTGCCCCAAGTCGATCACTTCTGCCCCATCCATTCCTGCTGTATTTGCTCTTCGTGAACTGTGATGGAGGACGACGGTGTCAGCGGAGGAGGAGGACGTGGAAGAGTGGGGCAGGCGGGCTTGTGAAGTGGACGTTGTTGTTGTTTACAAGGAAACCACAACCAAACCCTTTTTCTCCTCAGCCCTGGCATTACGAGGTCTGACATTGTGCTCTTTTCCATGTGTGAGGTAAAGTCCTTCGACATCCCGTTAGTTCCTTCTTAGGAATCCATTTGGAAGGAAGAACATGGACACAAACAACCACAAAAAGAGCCAAGGGTCCAGAAATTTGGAGGTCTAGATGACAAGTCTGTTTGTTTAATTATAAGGCTTCTTCTTTGCTCTCTTTTTAGCATTTGGAGTAGATCAGCTGGATCTGCCCTTAAACACATGGACACATGGGCCTGTGGGGGATTCCAGAAAGGTAACACCCCCTCCCCAAGAAAGACAACTAAGGGCTAGTTTAAAAAACAAAGCAGATATGGGACAAAATCATCAAAATTATTCTCCCAAAGAAACTTTGGAAGACTTTGCACTAAAGTTACAGGTCACCCATCGTCAACCCCCGACCAGCAGTCGTGTTCAGATACTGTAGGCAAGCACACGTTGAAGCGAGCTTCATGGATTAAAGACCCAGCTGGACCACCACCAACATCAACAAGTTCCCTTTAAGATGATTGTGACAAGAACAGTACATTTGTACCGGCATAGAAATCTGCTTCATCTGCATCCATTTAATTTTATTTTTTTAATAGCCAGGGAGACGGAGAGGAAACACAAAATAGCAAATCGCAACTTGATGTCATTCTTGGGGAAAAAAGCATTTTACGTATAAATCTGTGGGCCGTAATCCTTAAGGGAAAATTAAATCCCAAGGTGTCTAAAGACAAAGCAACCAGGAGACTACAAATGGAGAAAAAAGGTCAAGAGATTTCTTTCAAAGAAACAAATTTGGGCATGTTAATGTTTTTATGAGTTTTTTCCCATATGGATTTGTACAGACGCCAATGTTTTTGAAGCTATGTTAACAGAAAGCATTTTCAGTCGTGAAATAAAGGAGAAAAGGCTTTTTTCCAAGTATGGAAGCCGAAATGAAGTTGAAATGAACACGTTTTAATGTTCAAAAGAGACAAAGTGGGGGGAAAATGCACACCATGGCAAAAAAAAAAAAGCCCGACCGTATAAAATACATTTGAAATGATCGTTTGAACCTGTTGGAAACGTGGTAATTGATCTAAAGAACGTTGTTGTTTCTTTCCTGTAGATATCGCTGGTTATGAGAACTGACACTTAGTTGTTGCCATTTTTTGTTCCCAAAAGAATAAACCACAGCTATTTTGTATTGAATGCAATGCCAATGTCGTCTGAGTACGTGTGTGTGTGTGCGTGCGCGCGTGTGTGTTCGCGTGTTGGGAGTCATTCTGCTTATTGGGCTAGTGTGACGCCACGCTGGACTATACAGGAAAAAAAGAGCAATTTGTTTTTCTTATATTATAACCATTTGGAGAGGGAGACGTGCAGACGTTCATCTGCTGCAACAACTTTGAGTTCATTTATTTGCAGATTTGTTGCATAATCTAAATCTCTATACGAGCATTAGGAACAATAGGAATCCAGTCCATAATCTGATCTTTAGTACATAAAAGTAGTGAGTACCCACGCTGAGATGGAGATTCTTTATTACTGTAAACACCACATGACACCAAAGTGTTTGCTCCCTGTGGTTGGAGCACAGCAGTTGTTCTAGTTATATTTAAGAGGTTTACACAGCTTTGATTAACATTTTTATCATGCACAAACACAAAAAAGATTGTACATGAAAATCCGTCCAATGGAAAATCTATAGTAACACATTTGAAAAGCCTTCAGGAATACACTTGGTTCAGCTTCAGTGACTTCCACTCCTGTGAGTTTGACCTTCAATTAACCTTTGGGCAGGTGGGCCGACGGGTCGTGGGAGCTGTAGTCTGGACACACCTTCTGAACCAGCCTGTAGTCGGTGCTGTAGAAGGACACGTAGACGCAGACGACCCTGAAGGGCTCGGAGCACATCCAGGTGACGAGGCTCTGAGTCTGCTCCTGGGGACAGGTCTTAGACGGGTCGTAGTTGCACAGCATCACCTTCCTGTTGCGCTCCGTCTTCTCGTAGTCCACCCTGCAGTTGAAGGTCTTGGAGTCTTTGGGGTTGAACACACTCTGACGCTCCAGGTCAAACTCCACTTCTTTCCTTGGCGGGACAAGGCTGACGGACACGTTGCCCGTGCCTGTGGTGTTGTGACGGAAGTAGAGCCCAAGAGTACCGTTGCCATGATCCACTATCTTGCCCATGATCAGCAGGTTTAGTTTGACAGTTTTGATGTTAGAGTAAAAGTCCCCCCAGAGGAACGTCCTGGAGAACTTGGGTGTTCTCTGGACTTTGCTGACAGGCTGACGCTTTATGTTTGAGGGTGGTTGAGACTTTCCTCCAGGCACTCCCACGAACCCCTGCCTGAAGAAAGGACTGAAGGCAGGTTCACTGTTCTGAATGAAACTCCTCGTCTGGGACAGAATATTCAGCGATGAAGGGTCCTGGTTGTCGCCGAGCAATGCTCTGTTGCCATGGGCGAAGTTTCCACTATGCTGAGTGTAAACCAACTGAAGGAGAAAATTGGACAGAGTTAGATGAGATGAGGTTATTGCAGTCACTTCTGAGACAGTCAAATGAGCCCATTACTGAGGAAGTACAGCGGTGACATGGCTTTAGCTTTTAAAAATAGTTCTAAACTTACCAAATAAATCATCCCTTTCAGAAGGACTGAGGCAAACCACTGCTCGGCAAACGTCTCCATGTTGCACAGAATGTCGCAGGACTGAGCTCCCTCAGTCACAGTGTGTGTTGATGTAAAGGTCCATGCTGGAGCAGCAGCCCTGGGGGGGTGAAGAGCCGCTCCAGCAGCCTCCCTTCTGCAGCCCCCACTGACAGCAAACAGGGGCTCTTACAACTCACCCACTCTCTCACCCACTCTCTCACCCACTCTCTCACCCACTCTCTCGCTCACTCACATACATGGTCAGGATGGTGTAATTCTGCCACCATGTGGTCAAGATGTGAAGTGCATCTTAATCTATCCGACCTTCCATTTAAACAGTTAGATTACATTTGAACACTAAATAAGCAAAAGGAAGAAAAATCAGACAAATGCTAAGAGGTGGACGTTCTGGCTCTCAGAAAGAAATGTGTTTAGTGACTGGATTATATTTTGTGGACTTTCAAATGTTCAAACCACAAGTAAGCTTTTGCCAGTTTCAACTCATAAATCCATAGAATTTATGGATTTAAGATCGCAAGCCCTCATAGGTTTGAAAAACCATAAAGAGAATGCTGCTGATTTAGAAGAAAACACAACACTAATTTCACTTTATTAATTTGTGCTGACCAGTGGTCACACACTTTTGTAACAACACATTTATACAGCGCTCAGATTTGATAGAAAATCGAAATAACCAACATTCAGATTCTGTGATGTGTCTTCTTAGTCCAAGTGATATCTGATGCGTGTTAAAGGACATAACATCCTCACACTTTCGTGTGGTTGCTGGGGCTGCAAATCAGATCAAAACCATTTCACACTCTAAACAAAAGGCCCAAATATAGATGTTTTATTGTGAGTGTCCAGATGTTTTTACCTTTATCTAAGTATAATTTTTCAGTTTCAACATTTCTCTGACCATTAATCAGTTACTCTAGATCACACTTGATGCTGTCCATTAATCTTTCTGTGTTTTTCTGTCATTCATGACTTTTCTGTAGTTTATTTTATGCATTTTACACCATAGGGACTAAAATAACAAAGTCACAGGTCTTGGTCAACAGGACTTTAGATACAGCCACACACAGGCATGTGTTTATTACAGCAACTTTTTATAAAAAAAGGAAAATAGGCTGCTGAAGAATTCTAACCATAAGTTAAAATGTTCCATGTTAAAGTGTCAGTGTGATGTGAACCTAGTGAATGATGACAACGACTGAATAAAACAGTATTAGCTCCTGTTCGTTTATCCCAACGGTGAAGATAAAGGAGCTCCGAGGAAGTGAGGCGTTCCTCCTTCCTCCTGCTGCTGTGGGATCCTCCACACGCCCCAGTCTCATCAGCTGGTTCCAGCTCCCCCAGATCCACGGCCTCTTGGCCAGACTCTTGTAATGTTGTGCTCTCTTGGACTCATGTCCTGACTTCCTGCACATTTACACCACCAACGATTCTTTAATGAAGTTAGGGAGGGGGACAGGCTCTCTGCATGGACGTGGCTTAGCTGCTGCTGGTCCTGGAGGCCTTCACCATATCACATGAAATCAGAGAACACTCAAAGGTCAGCTTGATGATGAAAATGAAGCCACAGAGAACAAACCAAAAAGCATGCAGAAGTGGCTGGAGGGGAGGGTGGACTGATTTGAAGTGTCCAGCAAAGAATCCTGCAAATGTCCAAGAGGAAGAGTGAGAGACTATAAAACAGCTACAAGAAATGTTGGAGACTGTCATCATCCTTAGGCACTGTTGCCTCACAGCAAGAAGGCCACGGGTTCTGTGTGGAGTTTGCATGTTCTCCCTGTGCCTGCGTGGGTTCTCTCTGGGTACTCCGGCTTCCTCCCACAGTCCAAAGACATGCAGGATTGAGGATTAGGCTGATTGGAAATACTCTAAATTCCCCATAGATGTGAATGTGAGAGCGAATGATTGTTTGTCTGTGTGTTAGCCCTGCAATTGGCTGGCGACCAGTCCAGGGTGTACCCTGCCTCCGCCCATTGCCCTAGGATAGGCTCCAGTCCCCCCGCTACCCTCAGTGGAGGAACAAGCGGTAGAAGATGGATGGATGGATGGGTGTAGATAATGACCTGGAGCAGATGTTCTCCACAGATGGTGATGGAATGAACGCGTGTCCTTCAGAAGAGCGCTCCAGCCTCTCGACTCTTTGGCTGCTTCCTCCTAATTTGACACACAAGCTGGTTTTGCAGAAAAATGGCTGCAAAAGTCCAATTACGTTTTTAAACCACAGGGGACAAAATATTTCATTGAAAATATTGAAAATACTGCTGGTTCAGCACTGGTTTTGATCTGGACTGGTTACGTGTCCTCTGGTAAACACCTCTGTTCACCAGTAGGGGGCAGCACAGCCCCAACGCTCACTAGGCTTTTGCTGCTCTGCTGAAATACATCCTTGTTTTTTGTTTCATTTACAAGATTTAAATAAGACAACAATGCAATACGTTAAATAACTCTACGATTGTTTGTACGTTGTGCGCGTGTGTCCAGCACCAACGACACGGTGGCCCTGATGCTGCTGGTCCGGCCTCTGGACATGAAAGTGTCCTGAGAGCAGCAGGGAGGGACCGCTCTAGGTGGACAGGAGGGACGCGTCTCCAGTCTGCCTGCTGTGGGAAGTCAAACTTTATTGCCCCGACTTTAAGAGCAGCCTAAAGCGCACGTCGGCAACAGGTCGTTGACACTTGTGCCGGAAGGATTCAAGTCCAAGTTGAGGAAGTGTCAGCCGTTCATCAGCACACAGCCTCCAACAAACCAGGTCATTTATGAGATCAGATCCAATTTCATGTGGATTGTTTTGAAAAAGTATTATTAAAAAGTATTATTAATTATTAATATACACGAGATTGTGATTATAACCACGTCATGATTATTTGATCTTTATTCTTGAGTCTTTATTTGTCTGTCTCTTGTAATAGTTTAGCTCCCTGACTCCACATTAAGAAGCTGTTGTGTCAATATACAAAGCTTACAAGGAAATGCGGAATTTAGAGTTAAGAAAACAGTATTTCTAACTAAATAACAGTGTTATTATCAGTACAGCACAATCTGGATTGCTGCTTGACTTCCGTCAGCTGGAAAGAGTCGACGGTGAACTTGTGTTTTCTCCTTTTCTCAGGCTGCAAGTTGGTTTTGATTTTGAATGATTTCAGTAATAAGCTATACAAGTCAGCTAAATTACTTTTCTCCATAAGCTCAATCATTCCAAAAATGCTGGTGGGCGACTATGAGGACGTGAAGTCTTTGTCAAAATGTCAACCGCACTTGCCAGTGAAAGCTTTGGATGTCTGTGGAGAACTGGCAGACGGGACCAGACCGGCGTCACCGTCAGGAACCGATGTGGCCGTAAATGCTGCAGACAGTTACAGATCAATGGTGTAATGTAGCTTCCTGAAGCGTGCATGCTCCTCTAACCTCTGGGCAGTTGTCAGTACTGACATTTCCTTCTGCCCATCCCGTAATCAGATCATCTAAATCCTTCATGATCTCGGACCAAAATGTCACAGGTGACGACATCCACATGTGGGGAGCTGTACCTGAGCATTCGTCTGTCATTTTCTGTAGGAAAATACAACGTTTGCACTTGAAAATCCTTTTTTGGGGAAAAGTCCTATGGGGAGAAGAGAGAGGTGGAGGCTGGGTGGCAAGGAAACACGAGTGGAGGCTTGTTGATGTTCACAACACGCTGAAAAGCTCGGTGGGCTTTTCTGGATTGGGTTCCCCTGTGAGGCGCACTGGAGGGGTCAGGAAGGGTCCAGTCTGGGATCTGACCCCAGAACCCCCCTCATGCCACCACCACTGACTACAATCTACCGCTGCATAAGAGCATCTGAACCAGAGCTGATTTTTGTCATTTCTTTGAGTGGGAGTGTGAGTTGAAGCTGCTTATCTGACCAAAGTTTGAGGCAGAGCAGGGAGCAGGAGGCACCAGGCCACATTAACAGGTCAAATAAAGAACCTTATCAGGGCTCCAGAACTCCTCAGCCTCAGGTGTACTTCTCCACCTCTCAAGTCCCCCACACAGCACCTGAGGGACCTGAGGTTGATGTTGCCTGGACCTGCAGCCCCCCCCCCCCTCACCTGCTTTTATCTTTCTGGGCTGTTGGAATGGCAGGAATGGAGATGAATAACTGAGGTTACTTTGGAAACTTATAAAATATAAAATAATGACTAATGGGAGGTATGTTGGTTGGATGAGTGCCAGTAGTTAACTGATGTTTTAGGGCTGAAGTCAATAATTAGATCAGGTCTTTTCAACTTAAACGAACACATGAATAACTTTTGTACTTTTCCTGTTTCTTCGTCATCTCCTCCTCCTCTTTTGTTTTAATGGAGCCTCTCTCCATAAAGACATCTCCGTCCGACTGCAGTAGCTCTTCAGGGTAATTAGATTTCTCTGGTGAATTTTAGACTCCTGAGAACACTGCTCAGCACCTGCCGTCCTAGAAGTTCAAACTGACTCAGCAAACTCTCAAATCTTTGCTTTGTTTTTGTTACACTAATTGTAAAATGCTTCTATTTTCAAATCACCCAAAAGGCTTTTCAGCTAAGTCACCCATGTGATGTCATTATCTTTTTTCCGTTAATTAAAAGGCCAGGGGTTGATGGAGCGAGTGATGGACACAACACACGTTAATGACAACCCTCTTTTCGTTTCCACTGTGTCACCCCCCCCCCAACCACCACTACTTCACTCCCTCCGACACTGACCATGGACTGTTTATCGACTGGCTTCTTCTTCCTGTTTGTGGTACTAAGAGGTTGAAATTAGATCTGCATCATGGGGGATTTGAGATAAATTGGGCAGCGGATCGGTCATAACTCGATTTTCTCTTGTTTTCCTGATGGGAGGAGGGGCGGAGTTGGTCATGATGCAGCAGACGGGATAACACCAGACTGAGACAAGGAGAGGGTAAAGGTGGGTGCTGAGTGCACGCAAGTCCATTATCTGACCAGAAGGATGCAGGTATTGTTTTTTTTTTCTTGGCCTCTTGTCCGTCTTTGCTCCTCACAGGCTGCTGTAAGCTCTCCTCTACCTTCCACCAGGGCTATCATCCCTTCCCATTACAACTCCCAGGGGAGGGTAGGGGGGGTTGCTCTGCTGCCTCTTTGTGCTGTTGGGAGTCGGGGTGTGGATCTCAGTCTTTTCACCATCTCACTTTGATGTGATTCCAAACCTGACAGCTGATACTCCAGCTGAACCCGACGCTCACCGCAGCTTCTGTAAAAACCCGACTGGGAACAGGAGAACAGGGCAGAGCGCAGGAGCGCGCGCTCCTTTTGGTGTGTCAGGACAGATGCGTCGACCCTCTTGGTTGACGCCCTCTCGAGAGGTCACGGTTTCACTGGAAGGGCGGTGCCCGTGTCGAGGAGGAAGAATCCCAAATCCCTTTCCACACAGCCTTGCACCAACGCAACGACAGGGGGAAGAACGTCCAAGAGCAGCAATCTGACAGGTCCAGTGGACGAGGAGACATTTTGTGTCCGACACATCAGACTGGAACCACGAGGCTGTGATGCAGTTGCGCTCCTGGCCAGCACATGTGAACAAACAGCGAGTCCTAGAAATCATAACCTGGATTAAGGACCGAGGTGACATCACAATCAGCCTTGCATGCACAGAACCACCCCGGGACCGTCGCTTTGGCAAACTGATACAGAGCTGCTCCGCAAAGTTAAGAGAAAGAGCCTTGATTTCATTTTTTCTGTGTGATAACCCAGAGCCCAGCCTTTTTCTGTTAATGACACCACCAGCTGCTCCTGTTGTGTGTTCTTGGAAACACTTAAGGGCAGACCTCAATATTCCTGTCATCCCTGATTCAGCTTGCAGTCATCCCAACCGGGCAAGCTGCAGCACATCCTGCCTCAGGTGAGCACTGGCGCTGCTCCTGACTGATTAGGCCTCTTCGAACGTCACAAACACGCCTGCAGAACGCACCAGGACGACTTTGTGGACATGCGGGGTCTGGACGAAACCCCTTGCTGGTAACAGAGGCTGTGTGTTTCCCAGGTGATCTGAGCAGGACAGCAGAAGCTTACAAATTGCTCATTTAAGCAGCAGATTATGGGAGTAATTTTAAGAAAAAAGAGCCGTCCATGGCACAATGCATTCTTTCTTTACACGATTATTTTGGGGAACTTTTCGCATGACAGCACCCACAGGCTCTCCCTCTTTTTGGATGTGGGAAAGCTCCTCGCCATAATAGAGGCGTGTATTATCTCCCGGAGGATAATTGTCTGGTCCTGTGTCTTGTTCCACAGCCACAGTGCAATATTACATCACTCCCTTATTTAGAGGCTGCATCAAAGTGATATCACGATCAACACCCAATACCTGCATTCACCACTGAGACAGGGGGCCGGGGGGGAAACACGAGCTTTCACATCATTCGAGATGTAGAACATTAGCGTTGTCCTTGGCTGCTCTGAACACCATTCAGATTCCCTGACTCCCTGCCTCCAACGTATTGTGTGTGTTTTTCCACATGCAAAACTGACGTGTGTGTTGTGTCAGGTCAGCTGTTTTTGACAGGCAGTTGAGTTCCTTGTGCAGGTTGCGGCTTGATGGTTTGAAGGTGTTGTCTTTATGCTCTTGTGTTCATGACAGTTGTTATGACACACTGTGTTGGTTCAGCGACTCACTCATCAAGATCAGCAAGCAAAAGAATCAAAGAAGGGAATCGTGTATCACATATCCACGCGATTGTGTGACCAGTTCAATGTTCTAATCCAGAAACCTGTCCAATTACGGGTTGTAAAGATATTTTAAAATAGTAGCAGACTAACGAGGGCTTTCTGGTGACAGAGAATGTGCCAGGCACCTGGTGAACAGAGCTGATGCATAAATGGAAACAAGAAACATGTGAGGATTTTACATCAGATGCATTTATAGCAGTGATATTTCGTTGGTATTTCCCTCTGAGACACCCTCAGACAAACACATAAACGCTTTCCTGTTCAGTGTAAAGCCACAAACTGGAATTCCTCTGCAATTACCAGCTTGTGGAAAAAAAAAATCGGTGTGATATGTGTTGGTGCCCCCAAGTTTGTCACTTCCTTCGAATACATTATAGCTCCGCGCTCGGTGAAAGTGTAACGATTGTGAACGATTAAAGCTGGGACCCTCGCAGGGCCGAGCCATCATTAAGTTTTAATCAGCTGCTTTTAGGCCGCAGACATTTTATAAGCCGTCTCTGAACAAAGACGTTGCTTTTGAGGAATGTTGGCACAGGAAAATAGTGACACATGTCAGGTTTGTATCTTTCACAAACATGTCAACATAATGAAATGACGGTTCAACACCCCCCCCAAAAAATATCAATAATAATCAAAATACACCACAAGTGGAATTATAACCTGGAAAATAAGAATGTAAGTATTAGAGCAACAAAAGATGCATATAAGAGTAAGTGCGAATAATGTGTAGGGGGATCACCCAATCTCAGTATGAGATTCACTGATGCCGAATTCATCGATTCTTGAACAAATGAAACTGTGGCAAAAATAACGCAGCCTGTAGCATGGTGAGAAGAGCACGCAGTCGTGCTCAAACCTGAAGTACAACTCGGAAAAACAGGAATGAAAACATGCTGCATCATCTTTACAGAAGAGTGAGGAGAGTGGAGGAGTTGTATAACAGACTGATGAGGAAGCAGATGAAAAATGTCTCTATTACAGCCCCAATAGAATTTCCTGTGACCCGAGAGGAAAGCAGAATGGATTCCCCCTCCATCCCACTTAGCTCCTCCATCCCCTGCATCCAGCTATCTGCCCTGGCCGGCGATATAATTTCATCACTCTTCACTTAATTGTGTACGTTGCTGGCAGAGGCTTCTTTGTTCCAGCAAACAGAGGCAGGTGGGAGAGCAGGGAAAAAGAGCGGAACAACAGGACAGAGTGGGAAACCGCATCACTTCATTTTTATAGATGGACAGCTTGTAAAATGGTGAGTTAAGGTCCCATCTGAGTAGCGAAGTGTGAACAAAAATGGTGAGTGGTTTATCAGTCCTACAGAATCTCAACCGGGCTGGTTCCTCTGACTGATGACTGATGACTGATGACGCCAGCCCATCTGCTGACACGACTTTTGGTTGATGACTTTGACACATCCCAAAAAAAAACATGATGTGCTTTGATGCATTAAGGTGAAGTCATTTCATCCTCAACCCCCACAACACACACACACACACACACACAAACACATCCTTCATCGCTCACGTCACCTAATGGGAAACATCATTTGTTCCCACGGAAACGGCCTCCCTTCTCCTCTGTTCTCAAAAATCGACCTCTAACTTCAGAGATCCGTCATGTCTTGTCTTCTGTCTTTAGGTTTGCTACTTTCAAAGCTTTCTGGTTGTATTTTAGCTCCCCCGTGACCAAAGGAACATGTGTACCATCGCACTGAATGATCTACTGACGGGCAATCGTACGTCACCATAAGTGTCGACTGAGGTCCTCAGAGAGATCCTCCCAGTTTGCTCTTAAAGCCGTTCAGGCTCTGACCCTTGACATCATTGACTCTTTTTCTTTTTAAATAAAAATATGTGATAAATTGTGTGTAGTGTGTCAAGATGGTCAGAATGGCCTGACTGTGATGTGCTCCCTATAACACTACTGATCACTAGAGATCACTATGATTGATAAATGATACGATAAAGCCGATAGTGTAGTCAGGTATATGAATCTACACGTCCACAAGTGTGAGGTGCACAGTTTAAAAGGAGGTTTTACATGTTCAGAATAACCGAACTGACCCGGACTGAGTGCTCTAAATACCGTTGCTGTTTGCCTCGGGCAGGGTCTCCTGAGGCGGAGTGGTCCCATGTGAAGGGTCAGACAAAGTGCAGCCCAAGAAGACCGCAGTGGGGAACAAAATCAGGGTGTTTTGAATGGAGCCCTGGAGGCAGGTCTGTTGGAGACCTCTCCACTCCTGGGGCCTTTGTCCATGGGCTCCAGGTCTTTTCTAATGGGGCCAACCACCCACAGGAGTCCGGAGCTTTGTGGATCAGACCCCCACCTCCCATCTGGTCAACCAGACGAGGAAGAAATGAAACTGACGGTTAAAAACCTAAGCGCTCATTAGATGTATTGTTTTGCCTTTTTTAAAGTTTAAAGCTCAGGTGAAGAAGAGGATATTTCTTGCTGAATAGGTTTGATTTACAGAGTGAAAGGTGAACCAGTGGAGACTGGTATTGATGTTATTGTGAGGTTCATAGTAAGGGTGTCACAGGACACACGGCGTCCCCATGGAGCTCTGGTTTCACATCCTCACTGTTGCAGTGCTGATTTAAACAAAGAAGGGGGTGGATATTAAAATAAAATACCAACAAATGGTTGGTCTTTTCATGTTTTTCTTCCTCTCTGGTTCCTACATGTGAATCTCATTAACAGGTGCTCACCGGTCCATCGTCAGGGGTACACATGTGATCATATGTCCGATTATCACCTCACTTTTGTGGCTGAGGTTCTCCACAGAATGCTGATGTTTTTAACATCAAATCTGTGTGGCCTTCAAATCCACGTCACTCAAACTCAACACCCGTTCAGCACCCTGTCACCCAAGCACACATGGTTCCCTTCACGCACCAAACATGCCTCGCTAACGACTCTCCAGAGGTTTGCAGCAGCCAGCCGCGCCAATGTGTTTTCCATTCAGAGCAGAGAACTCGATCTTGGATCACGGGACCGGGTCAGAAGCTGTCGATGCCATTTCTGGTCTGAATCAAAGAGGAGGAAACATCTTCCAGTGGTTAACCTAAATTCACTTTAACTTCTCAGGACACAGAGAGAAGCAGGTCTTAGCAGGAAGTCCTCATTTAAGTGCGGTTCTGGGCAGCCTGGGTGTGTTTCTAGGCAATATATACCAATAGAATTCCCACTGTTGTGTGCATATATGATATTTAAATAGATTCCACTTCATTTTTGCAGTACATCTACATTATGATTTCATTGGGGTTTTTTCCCTAATTTATTTTCTAATTTAACATACAGAATTTAATATATCTGTATTTCATGTAATAAGTCATTTTAACATTTTATATCATTATTTTCATGCTTGTAAAATCTGCTGTTGATTTACACACAGCTTAAACACACAGTAGGAAATATACATCATTTCACGCCCAATTATTTTTTCATATCACTCAGCAGAGCACATTTAATTGCATTGACAGGCGGCTGGTTACTGTTATTTTAGTATTAGGTTGCCACTGCTGACCACACACTCTTCCATGTATCCCTACTATCCCTACAGTCAGTTTAATAGAATGATCTCTAGGCAGGCCCATAAATATTACATTTAATATAACAAAAAGACAGTTCTCATCTTTTTGGCTCTATAGACATTTACGATGGCTTTGACATCTCAAGCTAAACAATCATAAACTTTCACTTCTTAACATTTGACATGACCAGATGGTGGGTTTGATCCCTGGTGATGCTCTGCCAGGCCTCTGCTGTGACTCTCTTCAGTTCCTGGTTGTTCTTGGAGCTGTTTTCCTTCAGCTTTCTCTTCGGGAAGGGGCATGCACGCTCCCGATCGACTGACATTCCACTTCTTTGCCTTAAAAAGCTCTTTGGTTGTTTTGGCAGTATGTTTCCGGCTCATCCAATGAGTTTTGAAACATTTGGCTGAAAAAGAGCAGATAATATTGATAACAGGCCATGACATTCCCACCACCATGCTTCACTGATGAGCCAGTCTGTTTTGGATCATGAGCTGTTCCTTTCTTCCTGCGTCCTCTTTTCTTCCCATCGCTCTGGTAGAAGTCGATCTTTGACTCATCTGCTGCAGAATGTTGCTCCCGAAATGTAAATGCTCTTTTAGAAGTTGTTTGGCAAACTCTAATCAGTTTCCTGTTTTTGAGGCTGACCACTGGTTTAGATGTGATGACACCTCTGTATTCTCTCTGGTGAAGCCCTCTCTTGACTCTTGACTTCCACACACATGCGCCAGCCTCCTGGAGGGTGTTCTTGATCTGGCTAACTCTTTCTTGACCAAGCATAGCATTCTTCTCTCATCCACCACAGTTGTTTTCCGTGTATTCTTTCTTTTTGAAAATTGCAGTGGATTTGGCTGCGATATCTCTCTGGTGGGCCTGTTTTGATTCTGTTACCCTAACAATGGCTTACTTCACTGATGCTGACAGCTCTTTGGGTCTGATATTGACTGTTGCCAGCAATAGGTTCCAAATGCAATTGGCACACCTGGAATCAGCTCCAGAACGTTCATCTGCTCAATGGATGATGAAATAATGAGGGAATAGCTCACACTTGTCTATCAAATACCTTTGGACGTGATTGTCCTATTTTTTTTGGTCCCTTAAAAAGTGGGAGGTACACATAAAAAGGTGGTAATTCCTGCACCGTTTACCTGAATTGGATATAAATGCCCTTACTCTAAAGCTGGAAGCCTGCAGTTAAAGCACATCTTGTTTGTTTGCGTCGATTGCCCACAATCCTTTTTCTCTAGGGTTCCTCCTGATAAAATAATGGAGGCTGATAATAATTCTTTAGATTCAGTTACATTTCAAGAAGATTTTACTGGCTGTGGAAGAAAACTCACAACCTCTCTCGTCCTGGGGCTAAGTTATAACAACGCACAAATAACCCAGGGCTGTATCATAATTACAGCATACTGTATTTGTCTTAGAATCCCACATGTGTAATCTCGTTGCCCCAAATCTGTATAAATCACGGCTGATCATTTATGAAGCAAGAAGGGTACGAGTTCACCAACCTGATTTGTGGTAACTATGCTGCCAGGTTTCTATGTGACTGTGGCCTAGAATCATCCAACATAACAGCTTTGGAAGGTTTGTTAAAACATGGTGATTAATGTGTTTGCGAGGTGTGCGTTTGGACCAGGGTTAGAGAACCAATCAGAACTGTCTTGCATTATTGTTGCTGCAGCTCACTGGAACCATCTGAACAGGCAGCACACTTTGTGACGGTCCCATTTAACTACAGGATAGTAACAAGATCAGCTCTTTTAATTAAATACAAATCCACAATGACACTTATTTGATGTGATTGCTGTGACAGATCTGACAAAGCTGTGTTTTTTTTTTCAGGCATTTGGATGTCTCTTAAAGCTTGACTTTAGCATGTGCATATCTGTTACACAGGTTCTCCATTTCTGCATTTAACCAGAAACATATTAGAGAT
Source organism: Lagocephalus sceleratus (assembly GCA_911728415.1). Lineage (NCBI taxonomy): Eukaryota > Metazoa > Chordata > Actinopteri > Tetraodontiformes > Tetraodontidae > Lagocephalus > Lagocephalus sceleratus. The sequence continues at coordinate 9,808,117 of CAJVRN010000231.1, read as the reverse complement.
TACCAGCACTTTTATACAGCCACTCTAAATAGCTGCAGTCTGCTTAGCAGCCTGTACCAGATAAGCCTGGTTACTGAAAATGAAAGAATGGCATTGTAAATGTTTGTAAATGTTAAACACTTTATTCACCCAATAAACTCGCTCATTACTGTGTTCATGAAAATCTGCACAGCAGTTTGAGTTCAGGAAAAAAAGCATTGCTGCAAACTAAAGAATAAAATGTCTTCATGCTGCTCCTGTGCGTGTTCACAAGCCGTTATAGTGAAGTGGGCTTATCCTGCCTCATGTCTGCCAATGAGCTAACAAAGGTCTACGAGGTTTCAGATGTTTTTTATGTGAAGTGTGGCTTCAGGGTTTAGCTTGAACTTGCTCTCTGCTGCCCAGGTCAGTCACTCCTGGGGTCCCTGCCTCATGGTGCTTAATGTGGAGGGACATGAAAGCAGGAACAGCAACCACGAGCTCTTCCGCCTTTAACCATTCACGTCAGAGGTCACCTCTCAAGTTTCAGGATGGTTTGACTCTCTTCAAGTCGTGTTGTTTCAATTACGACAAACGTCGACATGAATACTTTTGATCTGTCTGTGGCCTGACATGACTTTACAGCTCAAGGCTACAGAACCGCTTGTACATATTGACTAAACCTTTTCAAATTATTGTCCATTTAGTGCTCAGAAGCAAACTGAGGGTCAAAGCAAATTTAACCACAACATTCCAGTTGAAACTCATTATTGGCAGCATGTTGTGAGGACTATATGTTCACTTATCATCAGACTAAAGCAGAACTACATATCAAATATATATGCCAGCAATTCAAAGAAACATAGAAGTCTTTGGTTTTCAGTTCATTTTAAAATGCTCCTAACCTTTATGAAAGACTACATCTCTGATAGTTACTGATTTTATTTATTCACTTATTTAAAATTGTTTTGGTTTTACTTGAAACTAGCACAAAGTTGATATCTTAACCAACCCACTTCACAGAGTTCACAGTTGCTCAGTCTTTCTTTTAACTAAAACAAACTATTTATAATAAATGAAATGAAAGCAATAAGTGAAATCTACTAGAAAAAAAGAGCACCTGGAAAAAAAAACCTGACAGGCACTGATGAAAACAGACAGTAATTCCACATTCAAGTGCTACAGTTTAGTAAGACAAAGGTAATATTATTTACACAAGACATGTGGGTATTAAAACTCAATAATAAAGAGCACATGGACAATACCTTCATTCAAAGTAACACTATCACACAAAGCTTATTAGGTTAGTGGAGATGTGGCAGTTCATGTTGGCATTTTATATACTGTTTAGCATGTTTATATTCACTTCAAATACTTTCCAAAAAAGAGAGAAACAAATGGGTTCATGAGTCCCAAACATAGTTAAAAAAAAGTCCACTTTAACAAGCTAATTAATGCAGGTTTGGACATCTTGAGTATTGGCTTACGTTGATGTAACTGAAAACGTTTCTGCTTTTTCTCGGATGAATTCATCCTGCATCCTTTGGACCCGTGTCTCTGCTGACGAGCCTTTTATCCACATATCTTTGTTGCACACAAAGAGGAAAGGAGACACCCCTTTTTCTTTACTTTAGCCTGGTCCTCTCGCTTTGAAAAGATTTTCCGTCGCAAGATTTGGAGCCTTGGATAAGCACAAGCAGGTTGTAGTTAATTCTGAAGCATGACACTGATGTCGGAAGACAATTAAAACACCCAGAGAAATAAATGAAAAATATATGCAATTTCTGATTGCTTTTGCTTTCAGTCCTGCATATTCTCTGTACTTATTATGCGTTCTGTTAAATGCCAGTTTGAAGTGTGGGGGTTGGTGTTTTTGTTGAAAATGAAATTAACATTAATGTACAGTGTGTCAGCAACTACTGATGATATTCAAACAAAGGACATGAGCGTACACGCACACTCGGCCTGTGAGGCAGTACATTTATATAAAGAGGTAAGTCCAGCTGTTGGTAGTCAAGCTGGAGCAGGTATTTCATAGGAATTAATCCCAGTATGTAAGCAAGATAAGGCCGATTTCATCCTGTTAGTACTGGATCATATGTATGAAGCAGGTTTGCCAGCTGATGTCATCCAGGACATGGTGTACTGCAGGGTGAAAAGGTCGATCTCATTCGGAACATTATGTTGGTGTGTTTCACGTTGGATCTGAAAAATCTGTTTCTTTCAGGTTGCCTGCACTGGCAAATATGTTAACACCATAACACAATTAACCAACCAAAGGATCGATCCATCACCAGCATTGTTTTCAAACATTTAAATGGTGCTGAGTGTATTTCTATAATAAATGCATGCATGGTTAGATACTGTGGAGATGTTAGTGGTATCTGTTTATGTAATGTACAGATTACACATTACACAGTTCATACTTGATGACCGGAGCTCCACATCCTTCCCTTCTCTGTACAGATAAGGCAGAACCCTGTGTGTTTCCCAGCTCAGTGACATTCCCCACAGAGTCCGGTACACAGTTTATAAAGCACAAATCACTTGACTCAAGCCTTGATCCACGTGCACTGCAGCTCAGAGGTACTGCAGCTCTGCAGACGAACAGGATTCAAGCCTTAAGAGCTCAACCAATTTTAGCTCAGGGAAACAGGTTGGTTAGAATGCACATCAATGTGTCCTTTTTCAAGTTGTCATGCTTGTCAAATACTCAATGGTGTGCACAACTCCTCAGAGATGACACAAAGCCAACTGACGACAAACATGTAAAGAATCTAACATGGCATGTAAATAATGTCACTTTTCAACTGTGGCCTCCAGAGATGCGCTGATGTTTGCTTACAACACAGGCTGATGAGCAGTATGTGTAAAAGGCATGCTGAATTAAGTTCAGGATTAGAAGAAGCTGTGGGATGGGTAGTTTGTGACTGAATCTTTCTCAGTGTTGGCTTCACTTTAGACCACAAGCTATTACATTTTTATCAATGCTATCCATTTAATTTCTAAATTTTTGCCTTCTTTGTGTCCTTCATTGACCTGTCAGCAGATATTGTGTGATTACCACTGGCTTCACGAGGGAATGTTACAGAGTAGGTGTTGGGTTATGTCTGTGGAACTCTGGAGGCCATAGAAGAATATTCCAGCTACAGCTCAGGCGGTTGGCTCACTACAGCGAATCACACAACAGACGTGGCGGTCGGCTTTGGATTCGGACTCAGAACCAGGCTCTGGGCGACATCATCGCGGTTGATCTTCCGCAACGCCGTGCAGAGTGTATCGATGCTGGCGCTGTCCTTGCCAGCCCAGTCGGACAGGAGAGCGCAGACGGGATGCTCTTCTTGACGGAAGGCGGCGATACTCTCCTCCTCGTAGCCCAGGAGACCCGCCAAGTTGCACCAGTCGCTGTCCTCCATGTGGCTGTCCCCTTCATTTCCCCTGAACAGCATCTTCTCCACCTTTTCCCTGGTGTGAAGTGGCAGGAGCAAACAAGGCTCCTCGTCTATGGTGAGGACTGCAGAGAGGGGAGAATAAGGCCACACCTTTACAAACTGTGGATCACGGTGTCGATGCTTCTTTCCCACTGCGAGGCCACTGACCACCTCTCCCCCTACCCTTTATTTTAGCAGATTGATTTCCCTGTTTGTTTCTTTTTATGCGGCCGTTTGCCAGAATGAAAACGCAACTGCATGCTGAAGCAAATGCGAGACTGTTGGAAAATCAACCTCGGTGCAGATGAAGAAACGTGAGCCAAAAAAGGAGGTTAGGCTGAGGAAATGTGGGTGTACTATGACCGATTTAACACATGGTGTATATGTGTTTCAGAGAGAGGAGGATGACACAGCAGTGATGATACTCCTTGATCGATAAGCTGTCTGAAACTCTAACTGCCACCAGTATGAGCCTGAGCCATCAGACCATACCACATTTGGTATTGGGCTCATATGACTCAACTGATGTGCATTAGCAGCAGTAGCGGCTTCAGATGGCCGGCTCCTTTTAAAACACGATTCAATCAAAACAAAGATTCTACGGTTACATGCTTAAGCCATTCAAACCAGAAGCATTCCCAAAAGAACTTCGGATGTAGAAACGCAGCTACCAATTAGCACGTTCCCCTTGCTTAAGTGCCCAGGCTTGTAGTTTTAAAAGTCCTAAGGTCCCTCAAACTGGTTTTTCAGGGAAGGACTGCATCTCTCAGTGTTCTAGTCTCTGTTTACCGATTTGCTGCAGGAAGTAATAAAGGTCATATTCACAGAGGGCACGGTCATGTGTGGGAATTCTTCTCATTGTGTTGTCATAGTTTGTGAACAACACTGTACAGTAGTGCACGTTCCAACAGGGTTATTTGCAGATCACAGCAAGCTCTGGAAAAAAGAGGCTTCACCTATCGTGTCTGTTGTTTTGTGTTTCTAACATCTAGGTGAAAGGCTCCTGGTTACGTACAGATGTTACCTGTCTGCGTCTGGACCTGTTGGTCCTGCAGACTTTGGCTGTCAACAGAAATGCCACTGTCGCTGTGCAGCTTCTCTCCCTCAGGTGAGGGCGTCTGGTTCTGGATGGTCGTGCAGTTGTTGGCTCCTTGCTTGTTCTGCTTACAGCTATTCCATCTGGAAGAAAACAGAATAAGGTTATCGAACAGAATCTCTGGAGCTGTTGATTCTATTTAATATTCAGCATGTTGTTAAGTGAATACATGGCCAAAACAAAGGACAGCCCAAACACAAGACCTTTGTGTAGCCTGGATCCTTCTTTAAAGTTAGGCAACTCATTTTGGATCTTAATCTATCACCACGGCAAAACATATTTCACATTCAAAATTCAACAGTCTTTGGCTATACTGCTTTCTGGAACAGGCCAGATTGTGGCCCAATATGCAACAGAAAGGCAGCAGATGGAGTAATTAAATATGAAAGTGTGCACATTTTCATGCATTTTGTCAGATTGTCAGTTTGTAAAAAAAAAACGAATAAAACAAATAAAACAAGCCTCACTCCTCACCTTTTGAAGATAATGAAGGCCACAAGGCCAACCACAACCGCTGCCAGGATGGAGCAGTAGATGGGTATAAGTTTGTCATTCAGGCCATTGTAGATTCGCTCCTTGGAATCACCATTAATGGTGGTGGTGATCGTGGTAGTTGTTGTAGTACCATCTGTGGGGATTTCCTCTGGTAATATGTCGTCAAAGGGTGATGGAGAGAAGGGTGTGAAAGGCTCTGAAGGGTAGGTACCAGTAACTGTGAGGGAGAGAGTGGCATGAAATTAATACTTTTGTACTGGACAATATATATATATATATATATATTTTTTTTTAGACACAAGTGGTTACTATGCAAACAAACTTTGAGTGTTCACAAATCCCCAAAAGCCTGTATTTGTACCTGTCACATTAAAATCACAACCACGTAATGTTTCAATACAGTGCGATAATCTGCAGGGATGCTGGCTCTGTGGTTGAGGGTGAAGTGTTAAATGTCCTGTTGATCAACATCCACACTGCCCAGGACTAAATATGACTTATAGGCTGAGTGAGATCGTATGTCTTCATGCTGCTCTCACTCTTTTGTCGCTACTCTCCTTTGTCAATATCATAAACATCTCACATGCCGCAAACAAACACGCACACACAAACATACACATACACACACACACACACACACACACACACACACACACACACACACACACACACACACGTATCCGACATTAGTTTTGGTCTCATCTCCAGGGAGCCATAAATGAGAGGGAAAGCGGGTTTGTCCATCCAGTGTGGCTCACTTTCCTCCATTAAGGCTAAACAGAAATGTTTGTATCTCACCGCGGATGTAGAAACCCATCCTGGCCTGTCACTTACTCACAGTTATTTACACGGTCAGCAGGAAACTATCGGGACCTAAATACTTCAGGAGAGCTCTCGCACGCAAGGCTATTTTTCACTAATGAGGCGAAAACATCTTTGAAAGGGGCTATTTAGATGGATGTAAAGCTTTTAGCTGGAAAAACGGGATGATTGCTTTGAACCTCAGAATAATGACTGCCTACATTCAAACACTGACCCCTTTTGTAAAACAACTTATTTTTCATCGATATGGAAATGTTAACGTCATATTTTTTTAACTCCAGGCAAAACTAAATCTGTGTCCAATTTAGCTAATTAGTTTCATTTTGTTTTGCTTGCACTTCAATTTTTGTGAATAATTATGCTATAAACATGTAACCTGCAGTAGCATGTGTGACCCAGTGAGGGCCTAGGTCCTCAGATTTATTGGCTCACACTGGAATATCAGGATGATTACACTGATAAAGGCTCCACCAACTGCTTCTACTATAATACATTTTTAAGGGAAAAAAATAGGTGAACACTAATAATTTCCTTTTAACCTATTAAACACAAAAATGTTGATGAATGTAAAGCGGTGGTGATTCTGAGGTAGTAATTCTGGTTAAAATTAATAATCTACTCTGTGGGCTGTGAATAAAACACACAGCGCAAACAGGCAGATGATGCACTGCTGCATATCAAATTGCTTCCTACCTCTTCAGCAGATAAAGATACACACACACACACACAAACACACACACACACACACACACCATCACCACCAGCTTGGCCTGTCTGTCTTTGTGACCCCCACTATCATAGACACACACATGAAACCAGATACTGCTCATTGACAGAAATCTTCTTTGTCCCACCCAGATGCACCCCCAACTCTTTACCCTTCAGTCTACTTTAATCTTCTCTATCGTTGACTACAATCCTTTTCATTTCTCCCTTCTGTTTCCTTCTTTTGTTTCCTTTCTTTCCAGCAGTGTGTGCTTGATCTTATTTCTAGGATTTGCACTGTTTATGCAGATTTATGCAGAATTCCCTTTTTCAGTTCTTCTGGGGTGCTTCTCAAACTGTAAATATCAATTTTGAAAACTAATTCGATGTTAAGTGAGCTATTGTAGTCTGTAAATGTTTTTCAAAACAATCTGTTTAGTTCTGTTGAGCTGATGGATCTGCTTACATGAAGCTGTCCTCATGTATGTGGAAATGTTTTATATCTCCATGTTGGATAGAGAAAAACCAGCCATTATGAAATTTGTGATTCAACATAAACATGTGTAGTTCATAGAAATGTGGGTAATGATTGATATTCATTAGTTTTTTATTAAAGATTTAAAGTTAAAAGACATTTAAAGAAAATAATATGTAATGTCTATGTTTAACTGTTAGTGGTTGGGGGGTGAAAAAGGACTGAAAATAGTCTGAGGAAGTGGACGGAAACTGGAGAGATGAGCAGACAGCACATCTCAGTATGGTTCTTCTTTTAGGGAATAACGAAACAGAGAACTTTGGACAAGAGTTCTTCAGAAGTGCATCACCAAGCTGCATCACACATGCAGGACCTGACCGAAAGCTGCTCGCTCAGCGACTCAGACAGCTAAAGTCGGCGAGGGCCATGCTCTGTACAACAGAACACCGGTGTGGAACCATGTCTGACAGTTGAAACTGGCTCCACCCAGAAACTCTGAGAAGATGTTGCTCGTCCTTACCGACAAGCAACAAGCTGTGAGGAGAGGCCGAAAGCATCTTTCATAGTAAGAGTACATTTGATTAAAATCCCACAGCATAACTCACACTAGCTAACCAGGTCTATCAATTTGATCTGACCTCACACCAGCTTTGGATTATGTAACATCCATATTTCCACATCCATATTTCCACATCCATATTTCCACATCCATATTTCCAGATGCAGTTCTATTGAAATAGTTGCTGTGAAACTGGTGTAAATGTGCTCACTGAGTATTTTTTGACCAACGACTATTTGCAAGAAAGGGAAGTGAAGATAAGCATCATTTTCTGTTTCAAAACAAACTTTTAATTAATTTAACTACTTGAGAATTGCATTGAAATGTCAGAAATGTGGTGACTTTTCTAGAAACCCAATCTAGAACCTGGGTATTATTATAAATGTTTTATTGCACAACAATAGGAATGAAATGCAGACGGTTAAAACTGTTTTATGCATTGCGCTTATTATCCATCCCTCTGTTCCTTTACTCAGAGCCTCTCAGCATTGCGGCGCTCCATCTATCATATTCACGGTTAAAACAGGAAGTGCACTCACTAAAGTACCTAGCATTCAGTAGTACTCACCTTCACACCTTTGGTTCTCTGGCCTCAGAGGCCAGTGACCTCCTCCTGCTGAGCTCAGCCTGTTTCCCCAACACAGAGAGCTCATGGTTACCTGAACACTGTGCTTAGTCAGTATAAAACAATCCAGAGAATCAAATGATCACCGATGATTCAATTCTACTGCTCATGATGGTTTATGTCCTGGTAGACAAACCCAAAACAATCCTCCTCATTGACACCAGGGCTATAGTTGACAGTTTCTCCCTCACCATTGACAGCTCCTCAGTTCCCCCTCAGTTCCTTAAGAGTCTGGGTGTCACTATCGATAGCATATTGTCATTCCAATCCCACATTGATAAATGACTCCACTCCTCCCTCACCCCCACTCTGCCTCTCGTCCACGGCGTCATCACCTCCCGTAGCAACTATTGTAACTCACCCCTCTTTGGCCTCCCACAAAAGTCCCACCATGAACTCCAACTGGTCCAATCTCTGCCGCTCGTATCATCACCAGGACCCCCCTCAACCCTTCACATCACCCCCATCCTACTGCATGTCCACTGGCTGGAAGGCAAGCAACGCATCCATTTAATACCTGTTCAAGGCCATCTGCAGCTTTGCCCCTCTATTTCTGTCCAATCTCCTCCAAATTGCCTCTCTAGCCCATTGTTTTTAGGTTTTAACATATAAAGATGGCAAAAGGTGACCCCTTGCACCTGAACAGTAATCAAAGCTTATTACATAAACACCAGCACCTTCGTTAAAATTTGGCAACAGCCTGTCATGAAGTTCGGAAAAACGAAGTGATGTGGAACTTGTCAAAATTGCAGGTTTGTTCAGGGTTACTGGAATTTCCCTCCAGACTTTGTCCAGGAATGATGAACTTGTGACCGATTTTACATCTGTTTTACAGATTACAGCACTGCGCTTGATGATATTTCTCTAAAGGAAACATTAGACTAGACACGGGGTAACCTGAGGTAAACACATTGATCCAACCTTTTGTTTGCACACAGGTGTTGCCCTCACTTAACCGCTAAATGCTTTGATAGTTGTGTTGAAGTTAGTCGAAAGGAGCACCTTACGATTTTTTTTAATTACATGTCATTACACATGGTCGTGACTGCTACCAAGTTACCCAACATGTTGGTGCAATGAGCTTGAGCTCGAATAAATAAAAAGTGGAGACATGTCTGCTTAATCATTCTTTTAATGTTTGATTTATTAGTAATCTTTCTTTCTTTTTTTCACCAATTAGATTTCCTCTTTCCTGCCTTGTTGTGTTTGGCTACAATATACTGAGGCCCCTCAGCATGTATGTTTGCAATCTAGAGGGTGTGTGTGTGTGTGTTTGCACGCACATCGTCATCAGGATTCGTGGAGGTCAACCAGAGAAAGATGAGGTTGCAGAGGAGTAACCCCATCGCTTTTATCGACCTGGCTACATTCTCAGCATCTGTTCCCTCTCTTCACTCTTTCCTTCATCTCATGCTCCTGGGATTGTCTTTTATTTAGTCACTATTGATCTGATTTTAGCAATATTCCACTTCAGTAGTACTTCATATGTATTAGGAAGAACAGAAAATGAAAAAAAACCTCGAAGTATCACCACCATGTGCCAGTTATTTGGTTAAAACCTTTTGTTAAAGCAGGTGAATTGCTTGACAGATGTAGTCACTCAACACTCACACTGTAAATGTTTCCGGGGACAAAGCCTGCACACCCTGAGCTGAACTTGATGATGAATGAATGGCACGAGCGAAAGCGCATGTGTTGTGGTCCCCTTTGGCCCACTCATGCACAGTCCCCTCAAATAGCATTTTGCAGGGTGTTGTGGGGTAAATTCCTGAAAGATGGTGTCCAACTTTGGGATGATAAGTCACGGCCACAAAGAGGTCAATTCTTGTTTGCCAGCAGATAAAACGGCGTTGTGGTCTTTTAAACCCTCCATTTCTTTTTACAATGCCTTGACTGTGCATGGGAGGAAGCTGATGGGGTTAAAGTGAGAGGTCAGGACATGTGTGGTGACCAAGTCAGAGTCCAACAAAGAGTGACTGTGCCATACAATGACTGTCAGTTATTTAGCCCAACTGGACTCAGAGATTCTTCACAGCTAATAATGGGAAAATGCTTTGGGTGCAGGAAATCAGAAATGTTATTGCCGTTCTGCCCCTTTACAGTCTTACATATAATATCTTCTTGATCATCAGATATTAGTTAGGCCATGCACCTCATAATTCCAGGCCAATGGTGGCATACTGAACTAAGCACAGATCTATGTTGAAATGGGATGAAAAATAAAACATAGATCTGCCATCTATTTTCCGTTGATCATCGCTTGCTGAAGTTCATGGTTTTCTCTCAAACTTCTCCATTGTTGTCATCTTCTAATCTATGACCTGTGCATTCAGGATTCTGCTTCAGAGAAGAATGAGATTACAAACACTAAACGCCAGCCAAAGATGGCTTTTGAACCAATTTCTAGATGAAGTCCAGCTATCTTAGATCTGCCAGACAAGCCAGATGGAAGTATAACGACACTAAATGGCTTGTGCCTCAGCCGAACAGAATTCGTGGTTCTATCTCATTCATTCCCATCCTCTTTTCCATCTATACCTCCACATCCCCTTCTCCAATTACTTGCCTTAAATGAGTTGAACTGGTCTGGTTCTAAGTGCTGGGTATGGGTCGAGTTAGTAGATTAGACGTTTTGATTTCTGGAGCGCAGCCTGTCAATCGTTAAGGTCAAGCAAACTCAGGAAGGAAACAGCTCCCTCCCCTCCCCCTCCCCTCCTCCTCCTCATCTATCAATTAAATAACAAAATCCACTGGGCATGATCCACCTCCCCCTCCTCACTTCCTCTCGTCTGCGCCCACACATCCCTCATCTCTCTGTGTGCTGTATCGAATCTGTAAGGTTCAATAAGTCATTTTTACTGATTTTGGTATGTGCAGGGAAGATAGAGGATCAGATTCGGCCTGTTTCTACCTGACCATGCTGCCCCATGAGCAGAAAAACTCGGGCTGATACAACATGGAGAGAGAATCTCACAGAGGAAGATGATTAAGAGCCTCCCTTCTCTATTAGCATTGAGGGATTTTTTTGCTAGAACCCGAGGCTGATAAGAAGAAGAACTGCCCTCTCTGCCAAACTTGAGCACTGTTCATTCAGTTTTCTTATAAAAGAGCAGTGTGACAGACATGCTGGCTGCTCCTGCTGATGAAGATTGTTCAGATAAACTCTGTCTGAGCTCAAAACACACGACTGATCAGACCATTAGCCTAATGTTGTTTCCAACTTAATTGTGACTGCATTCTATTTTCAATCAAAAATGTAATAGAAATAGAATATCCATATTTTTAGTTTAAAAATTCAGTTTGTAACCACAGTGGATGTATGTTCCTGCTCTCAATCATCATGGAACTCTTAAGTGTTTATGTACTTTCCAGAACTCGTGAGGCTTTTGAAAGTAGAAATGTCTTCAACAGCCTTATCTCTGACCTTTAACTTCAGACTGATATCAGGTTGAAGAGTTCCTATTAGTATGGTTAATTAACTTTACTTGTGTTGTGATCTGTGGAAGGCTGAGGGGGGTTATGTTGCTTTCTTCAATACAAATCCTCAAAGGACACGGCCTGATCTTCAAACACAAAGGATAACATGTTGCACACAAGTCTCCCATGACCTTCAGCCTTAGATAAGCATCTTGGCTTCAAATCACTGAGTCTAACCATAATATCGTGTGGTTGATATAAGCATGTTTTTACACCACAGAGAGATGATTCTTGGCAAGACTGAGAACCAATTTCTAATCCCCTTGGAAGTGTGGGAGGAAATGAGATTTTTGTTTCACAGTCAGCATTTGTTTTGCTCACGATTCACCACTATTCGTTTTTGATCCAAATATTAAAGGTTCGAGGATCAGGTTTTTTTTCTGATTGTTTGAAATTAGTTTTGCTTAATCAACATGCACAATTATCAAACATTTAATCTAGTTCATGTTATTTACTGTGCTTAATTTCCCAATCTTTTTGCTTTGTTTCAGCGTCCAACTGTGATTTCCTGTTCAACAACCAGAGCCAGAATTAAATGCAACTTTTCTGTGTCTGGTGTTATATATTGAAGTCATTTTACTAATGATACTGTGATAGTGGTGTAATGGCCTCCATGCTGGGGTCTCCAGTGGCCTCCTGCCTGTTCTCCCTCTCTGCCTTCATTCTATTAACTGTGTTTGGTCTCCAGGCCTGAATCGCCTGACTCCAAAGTACTAATGGACATGGACGTCTGGTGTCCCTACAGATTCACAAACACTGATAACGTACACGCTTCGGAAGAAGAGATATTAGAAATGAGGAGCATGTGACTGGGTTAGAAAAGGAATAACACATAATAACAGGAAGCACCTCCACAGTGGGATGTAAGACGCAATGCCTGAAAAAACAGCAATCTCACATCCATCACTGGTGTGTATACCTAAACTCCTACATCTGCTATTTGGCCAAGTAAAATCATTTATAACCCCAATCCCATTTTATTTTTCCACACAATGCCAAATTGTACTACTTGCATATGTGTGGAGAAGTATGGGAATAATTTTGGTGCTATTCATGACACCTTAGCTCTGTGCTAACAGTTTAGAAATGTCTTTTTAAACTCAAAGAACAAATCCTCTCCAGACAAAAATGTCCTGCAAAATGTAATGCATTAAAACAGTCTCTGGAAACAGAACTGTTTAAACCCTGCAGTCTGAAATAGACTCATTACTCTGGTACGAAACATTGACGCTTACATTAAAATTATTGTCATTATGATTAAAAGTTAAATGAAAACATCTCCACAGTGACCTCTTAGAGGAAAGTTCAGTTTCCTTCAAGTCACAGCAGAGTCTCCAGTAGACACAGGCTGCTCCCACTTGAGAAAACAGATCAGGTTTCAACCAGTTGTGCTCAGGTAGCTCCTGTATGTTCATGAATGCAATTAATCATAAATGCTGCACTTTTCACTCGGACATAAATATATGTGGTAGTACTTATGACTAATCTTTAAAGTTTTACACTCTTCTTGTTACAAGTAGCCCCACAGGCTACACAGAGAGCCCTCACAGCCACATGGACTCATGGGAGAGGCACAAAGAGTCCCTTTAGACTGAGACTCATTCTGTCTCCGGCACTGTGATAACGACAATCTTCAAACCGCTGCCCCAACATACGCCCTGGCTGATCAACAGAGTCCTTTTATTGTCATTTCACAAAAGCGTTGATTTAATCTGTCAGGCGTCAGGTCACCGAAATGAGCGGTGACTGCATTTGTCAGGAATTTTACGATTGGGACCGCGATCCCCACAGCCCACAGTGATATAAAAGAAATTCATGGTCAGAGATATGACCTTCTTCTAAATCCTCATCAATGAAAGAGTGTGGTCTTTGTATCTGTTGAAGGAATGAGTTCAAGAAGACAATAAGACAAGCTTTAACATGGCATTTAGGTTGATAGGTCAACAATGTCTACAACGTCAAGCTGATTAGATGACTCTGCGGCAGCCAGTGGGAATGTCTTACTGTCCATCTAGCATTTTATAGTGACTTGTAAATTCTTCCCTGACCATCTATGGAAACAGGCTACACTTCTTTTCCTGGGAGACAGTCGCTGACAAGGCCTAAACTCACAGCTGGGTTTGGGCATCCAAAATTGAACTAGGAATCTGTGGTCTAAAAGTACAAGCCCCAAATTTTACTGTATTTGAAGGGGGTAGTGGAATACCACTTTTGTGAGGCAGTGTGTGATGTCTCTCAGTATGCAACAGAGTGAGTAGGTGCACTATTTTTTTAGCTCCGTTTGAGTTTGACTGAGCTGACCTTTGTTCTTATGAACAAACATACTTATAGATTACTTTTGTACGTTAGCCGCAACAGTACAGTTTCAAGTGATGTGAAACGTGTGACCATCGTCACCGTTGTCATGGCATCAGTAGGAATGACTCGTCTTACCCTGACAAACTGTATCCGTCACCGGGGTGCAGGGATACAAGACCTCGCTGTCGTCACAGGTGGTGCAGGGGATGCAGGGTTCCCGTAAACTTTCCTGGTCCGAGTACGTGTCCACCTCACACTCCTCACACACCGTGTCGTGATTAAGCTCGCAGCTCAACAGTACGCCCTGGCCTTCGGGGCACACGGTGCAGGGTTCGCATTGCTGCGACAGTGTGTTCATGTAGTAGCCATAGTTGCACTCGCATGTAGCATCGATGGAGTCGGTGCAAGGCGTTTTCATGATGAGCAGGCCTGTGCATTCTGTGCAGGGCTGACATGTCTCTGTGTGGCTAAAGTTTTCTGAGAAGGTTTCACCTGAAAAGACAAAAAAGGGAATTTTTATTTTGTATACTCTGTTAAAATGAAAGATTCTTTCCTCTAAAAATGAGATTTTGTTGTAAAGAAGTAAAATCACACCCGTTTTATTTACCTGAAAGAGATTCTAGAACAGATCTGCAGAGGACGCAATCAATATTGTATGTTTTATGGAATTGAATTTTAACTGGATAGAGAACAGGGAAACACTAAATTATGCAACAGACATGATTGTAAGAGCAAAATGTGCATGTGTGCATGTGTGTGCACAGACTGAGAGAGGGAGAGCATATACACAGAGCAACTAACCTCAAATGTCACGGCATTTTACATATCTGAATAAATATAGAAAAATTCTGTGATGTGAATCTCACACTCCTGGCTCCATGTATTACATTGAGACTTTTAGCACCAACAACAATAAAATGAGTTATGAAGCGTTCCTTTGACAAAGTGTCTTCCAAAAGATCAAACAGGATGTTAGTAATAAAATATTTTACTAGCTGCAAACCTGTTCAAACTAAGTTAAACACATTTTTCAATGAGCTAACAGATATTAAACAGATACATCTCTCTGATCTGATGACCGCTGATTTAAATTCTTGCCGCCATGTGTGGCACAGAAGAAACGGGGCCAGACCCTCTACAGTATCATGTTCTGCGTTGCTGGCCCACCTGCCGCGGCAGGCGCTCTGATGATGCAGCGATTAAAAGTGAGATGGGGAGAGATAGACACCAAGACACAAGGACCGACAGCAAGAAAACAGAGGCTATTTCATTTGAGAGCGGGCGCTTCTGGCTTCAACCGGTGGTTTCAAATTTTGCGTCACATTTTTGTTTAACGATGTGTTTAAGTGAACCCTTCTCTCTTCCCCCGTCATCTCTGGGTCTGTTGATGTCCAGTCATGTCACCTTCTCCACACTCACCCTCCCTCTCTGCAAGAACCCCCCCAGCCCCCACACCCCAACGTCCCCTCATGTGCTCTTAGAGCCATTATCATAATGCCACACATCAATAATGCAAGTCAATACATTAATAACACTCGCCTGCAGAATAGATTGGGTGGGGAGGTGGGGTACAGAGGGAGAGGCAGGACAGATTACAGGCAATCCTTTCCTTCCTGAGCAATATCATAACATTACTTTCACTTGTGGTCTTCCAACTTTCATTCCTTTGCCTTGTTCTGGACACCCATAAAAGGAACGTTGATTTTATCGCCTGTGTGTGTATGGGTGTGTGTGCATGTGTCTGTGTGTGTTTGTGTGTACTGTGGGAAAGTGTAGTATTTTTATGGCTGCATTTTTTCTAGGACATGTCTGTACGTGTGTGTGTGTGTGCGCGTGTGTGTGTGTGTGTGTGTGTGTGTATGTGTGTGGGTGGGTGTATGAACCATTAGCTGTTTGGTTTAAAAGTCCACCTTGCCTCTTGCCAGTAGCACAGCTGTAGTTGCTCTGCTTCATCTCCATTCATCTGCTCATTCAACCAAACTCCTCCATGCTGGCTGAACATCAGCCAAGTTCCTGTTAACTAATTCAGAGTGTTGCTCTGAATCTGTCTCCGACAAATGGATGCATACTGATTAGTCTGGAGTGGCGCAAAAAACTGCAAAAAACAAAAATCCTGAAACAAAAATCCTGTTGCTCATCTGTTTAAAGAAGAAAATAAGGAACCACTCTCTTGGAGTGGTCACTTATTTATTTAGTTATTTATTTATTTATTGCATTTGTTTCTTAAACGTTTTCAATAATTAATACTCATAATCATGTAAAAGGCCTAGTGCAGCTAGTGGATTTTACTTTCAATTTGCTCAACTATTTGCTCAATGTGCTAACACTTTCAGCTCAGTATGGGATAAAAGAGCTATTTTTGATTGTATCCTTTAATTCTACTAATGACCTTAAAACCATATCCTCTGAACTGCATAGTTTTGCACTGGCAGCCTTCATCAACCTCATGAAAAGGGACCTAAATGATGTGCTTTTTTGCAGCACTGTTCCTCAGTGTTCTACCTGTGTGATTATAATTACCCTCTGATTGGGTGTAATGATGAGGCTGGACACACTGTCTATGTCTGCGATCTCAAAACAACTTATTAAATGTTTCATTTCATGCATATAGGCTCCATCTGGAGCCTGCATTATGATCCAATCAATATGTTTGCTGTGCTCTTAAAATATTGCTCTCTGATTATCAGATACTGATCCACTTTGTTTTTCTTTTTGTCTGTGAAGTCTGCTGGCTTCAGCTGTGATCTAAGAGCCTGGCTGTGTTTGTTCATGAGTGGACAGATGAGAGCAGTGAGGCAGACAATCACACAGAAAATCCTCGCAAAAGTTGTGCAACAGAGCACAGCAGCCTCTGAACGGCCACACTGACCATTATTTTTAAACCACAGGCGTGGTTCAAAGTGAACGCAACATAAGCAACACAGGGAGGAATGTTTGATCAAGATGATGACTGTTGAACTGAGAGCCACTAATTAAAGCATTCTCCAAATCCAAAGAAGGACCACATATATACAAATAGATCGTTTTCTGAGTCCACATTCTCTGTGGCTTCACTCATGACCTTTAAACTGAATCCTTTTCTCACTGAGGGGCTCCTTGGCTCATGATTTGCCATCCTTCTTTGACCCTTTACAGCTACTTCCTCCATCTTGGCCGGTCAAGGATAGAATTTATACAGAGAAAAGCCTGGGAACAGAGCTGACGTTCAGCTCTGGCATTTGCCCCAGCTCATGTCAACCTTTCTGACCTCATGTGATACAGTTACAAAAAAAGAAAAAAAACTCGATGAAGTAAGTGTTTTCCCAACACAAATGTATGTCTCACAGACAACCAGAATAAGCCATTCAGATCCCTCCAGAAAGTACTTATGTTCATCAAATCAAAGGTTTAGTGATTACTATCTCAGTCTCTTCCCAACAACATTTGGAATTATTTCCACATGGAGTCAAACAAAACTCGCCCCCCCGGTAATGGCCGTGAGCAGTTAACTGATGCCCGGATCAAGGTGAGTTCTACATTCCCTTAAATCTTCTCAACTTGGGTCAAAATTCCAATGTTTTTTGATGATTTGGAGGATAACAGAGTCTGATTAAAAAAATGTGCTTGGAGGACTGTTTCAGTCAAAGCGTTCCATCAAAGTGTTCCAAACCATTGGGATTGACTGGGTGTGCATAAACCACAGTGGAGGCCAGCCAGCATGAGAGAAGGCACTCAGAGAGCCAATCGGAGTCATAAGAGCGATGAGTCTGACTGGCTGGTCAGCATCAGTGAGTTAGAGAAGAGGAAGTACACCGGGGGGGGACAACAGCTAACGTGACATGCGTCGATTAAAGAGTCTGGCCTGTAGGCAGCCACATCTTTGCAATGTTTCATCGGATCTGTCCAGCAGCGCAACAACAGCAGCACAACAACATGGCTGCCAGGGTTACAGATGCTGACGATCAGCTGACACCAGGGTTCAACAGACACCAGCCTGTCAGATAATGAATCAGTCAGTTTTAAGACAGCCTAGAGCATCACACATGCAGACTACATGGCTTTAATTTGGCTTCGTCACCATCTGAATCACCCTGCTGAAGGCGCTGTCCTCCAAACACAATGGGGGATTAAATGACTGGGCTAAAATTGAAATTAAACACAAGTTGCTGTTTATTTTTGCCACCAGTTGTCTCATTGTTAAACAAATATTCCGTGTAGTTTGTTTTAAAAATCTTTATCCATTTAAAAATGTTTATTTTATACCTTTAAACAGATGCCTAAACTAATCCACTCCCATTTTTCTGTGTGGCTACTTTGTGAAGAGCATTTACACATGAAATATGAAACACCATTGTTGACTGTTTTGCATTCCAGAGTTTGAGAGGTTTTTTTTTATAACAGCCCAAGAGCCATCAATAAAGTGCTCGCTTTAATAAAAACTAATGTCACAAGAAAGAAAACAGGAACTTCAGAAAACTATTAATGTTTAAGCATTAAAAAAAACTAAACTAAAAAAAAACCTCATCTAACTTTTTATAGGCCAGGAACAGGATTTACATGTTTATTGAGTGGAGACGTTGACAAATTTTTGTAAACCCCCCCTTCTTTTAATGCACTACCTCAGACTCTTGTGACTCCTCTTACACGATAGGCTAAATGGGTCCATTGTTTATAACATGTATAATAATGAGAAATATAAGTATTTTTAAGTCAGAAGTGATCCTGTAGCTCTACAACGTGCTTGATGTTGAACTATTAGTAGAAATGTGACTATGCTCATAGATGTGTATATTATATATATTATATCATTTTAAATATGACAAACATGCTGTTGGCTGTTTTTACTCACTGTCCATGCAGGGGGCGCACTCAGTCTGTGTGTGTCCGCACGGTGTGACGACACCCTCGCCAGGCTGGCACTGCTGACAACACTCGCCGCTGGTTGTATACTGGCCTGTAAAACAGTCCTCCTTATTGGCCAGAGCGCCGACCTGCCAATCACCAGAGAGTTCAGTCAAAGTGGGACAAGCATGCGCCCCCCCCTCTCCCATGCTGGCCCAGAATGTAATTCAAGAGCATACGATTAAAAAAAATCTGTTTGTTACACAAACGCAGCATTTAATATTTTGCTTTAAAAATGTAAGCATCTCTTGATCGCTTCACCCTTTTATGAACTATCGTTATGAATGCTCACATATGGAAGTCAATGTTCGTCTTTGTGGCACCCTTCATGTCACATTGAGCCTACAACATCCTTTCTTGTTTTTATTTATTTTCTTCTGCAACCTTGAGGGTAAAGAATAAGAGTGGATAAACTGTGGCTCATTCTGTGTAGTATATAAGAGAAGGGATTGCTTTTAGAAAATCATTAATGAGGTTAAAGTTAGAGCAATCTTCTGCTGGTGAACAAGCCACATACCCTGCAGCTGAAATAAATCTATAGTTTGGACTTGTTTGACTTCATAATTCATAAAAACTAGGAGACCTGGTGTATGTTGGATTGTCCTCCTGCAGCATGTTGCTCCATATGCTGCAGGAGGACAATCCAATCCAGGACTTTTTTTAACTGATTTCAAAATTTGACGTCTGATGAATATCCATGATTTATATTTTATGAGCAATTAGATTTGAAATTAACACATTGGAAGAGTGTCAATGAGTGTGTTTCTGTGTGTGTGTGTGTGTGTGTGTGTGTGTGTGTGTGTGTGTGTGTGTGTGTGTGTGTGTGTGTCTGTTTGTGTGTGTGTGGGGACATTGAGAGGTATGTGTGAAGGGGTAACACTGATCATAAATTTCAGTCCTCAGTGTTCAGGTGTGTGTGGAATGCTCTAAAACACATCAAGTGTCCCCTCAGGCAGCTTTGAGTCAGCTGACATCACAAACACACACACACACACACATCCTTGTACTTCTATCTTTGTGAGGACTTTCATACGCATAATGTAATACCCAGCTCCTGACCTAACCTAAACCACTTGGTTTAAATCATGTTGGCGTGCCTTTTCAAGAACGTATCAGTGACTGTGTGTGGAAAGTTTTGGCTATAATCCTAGTACAAAATGCAAGATAACATCTTTAGATTTTGATCAAGTAATTGCTGTTTTGTAGGAAGGCTTTTGTTAAAGATAACAAACATCATGTGCTCCAAAAACTACATTACAAAAAATAAACATTAAAAAAAATCTGAAAAACCATGTTTCCATATCAGAGACAGAATATGACTGGAAAAATGGTGGTGCTGTGGGTCATGATGCTTTTTTATCCATGCACATATACATACACACACCTTACACAACAAGTCTTTCGTTGGAACTGAAATGGCCCTGCCACTACACTCTGCTCCTCTGAACTCCACCCTTCAGCGTGGAGAGGCTATGCTTGTACACACAGACAGCTGTATATGTGAACAAACCTGCTCCAAAATGCCTGTGTGACACTTTTGACTCCAAGCATTTGGCTTGTTTACTTTTGATTTAACATTGACCCTGTGGCTAGAGGTGTGTGTACAAGGGAGTGAAAGGAAGATTCAGGTGTATCAGAAAGGACTGCAAAGATTATCCCAAAAATAACTAGTTATATTAGGAATGATAATAAAGACTACCTGATAATTAACACTACCTGAAGATGCACGAGGCATCTGCGGAAGCTAGGTACAACGTCAGAGCCCCAAGCAATCTTCCTAATGCGCTGGTCAATTTTCAGTTAGAAGCACTTAACCTCTGGACCTCAGCTGTCAGCACTTGTTAAGCCATTAGAGTTCCTCTCTACCAGCTTTTCTTTAAGCTGGGTTTAATTAATATCCAGACATGCCTTTGAAGCTGCTGCGGGACAACTGCAGCAAAGTCAGCGCAGGTAAATCCCTCCCTAAACAAAACATCGGTGCTTCGTGTGTTTAAGGACAGTGAGGAAGACCGGGGAGCACCGGGGAAGGTGTAGAGAGCGGCATGAGGGAGAGGGAGCAGCGGCGGTACTGTTTCTGTAAATGTTGCATGAGCTGAGCCCGCAGAGGATGCATAGCCATCAGTGGGAGCAGCTGTCGTGTATCAATGATGCAGACCTGTTTCTAAACCAGCACCCCGACCAGCCTGCGGCGCTGCCCCTACACTGACCGACCACGTCAGATCTGAGACACGGGAAAATCTCTCCCCCTTTTGTGCCGACCGGAATTCAAAAGTGAAGTGTGCGAGATGGAGATGTGTAGCCTCTGACTTCATTTTAAAAGCCTGCAGCTGCTAATGAAGAGGGGAAACCCAAATAAGAGGCACCAGCGGAAGCGCTGACCCCTGCTGAGCTCCTCTGAAGGGACCACTGTCTTCCTGGGTGGACTACTCATTCAGCAAGTGGGGCTTCAGGTATCGACCTGAATGGCGGCTGCGCACACGCTTCACTCTGGCTGAAGGACAGGTGCAACAACACAGATTCCATCCAACTTCAAAAGTTTCTACAGTCACTTAACGCGCAGCTTGTTGCATTTAAGCAACCACATATTCTGATACAGCGTTCAGTTGTGAGTGTTTGTCAAATATTTTCAAGTCTCACGTCGACTGTAACTGAAAGGATGATGTAAACTTTTACAAAGTTTCTAAAGAATCTCCCCTACTAGGTTTAGTGGATGCGCACTGATGTGTTGGTAGAACTTTGCATCCGACGCGCACGCAAAGTGTGGAAAAGCGACTTACCGCTGACAGTAACAGCACTACGAACCCGGGATTCATCCTGAAATGTCCTTTGTATCCTCTCGAAGGTGACAGTTTGGATCGGATGCAGCGCAGCAGGATGCGGATCTCAGAGAGTTCAGGGTGAGAGAAGCCCGGCTGTCATTGCTGTGTCCCGGCGCTAAATACTGACTTTATGTCTGCAGGAAGAAAGTGACCGAGGAGGCTGACAGTGTGGGAGATGACTCTGTCCAGACCCGTCTGTACAGCAGGAGAAGCTCTGTGCGCTGCTGGAATTGATCCATCCGATGTTTGGCTCCGCGTTTGGCTCACATGTCAGACACGCTCGGCTTCGGGGGTGCAAGCCAGCTCACTCTCCACGCCCACTAGTACGCACACACACACACACACACACACACACACACACACACACACACACACACACTCAGAGTGACGCACGGCTCTGCTGTCTCTTCATGTGGGACATTCTTGCTGAGTTGTACAAACCTGACATTTATATCACCTGATTAATGAATTGTGCGTGTCTCAAACTCAAACTCTAACAACTCTGGACAAAATAGATGCTGATTATTTTTCAGATCTGTTCCTGAAACATTGGAATGACCTTGTTTTACTGCTTATCAGAGACCTGACACAAGTCAGCCACTTATTATTATTATTATTATTAGTAGTAGTAGTAGTAGTAGTAGTAGTAGTAGTAGTAGTAGTAGTATACTAAATTTTCAGTTTCAGAATATTTAGGCATTTCTCCCAATAAATGTCCTCACAACACTTTTACACTAAATATGAACACAATCACAGTTGATGGAGAATCCTCAACCATTCCTGTCTTATGTTGAATATCTGCATATTGTATAAGAAAAATCCTGGGCACTTTCCTAATTCATTAACTCTGACAGATGTTAAGTCCTGTGTCTGGCTGTGAACGCTGTTTGTAGCCCCATGATGAGCTCCACACTGTGAGTTCAGACCATTCTAAACACTAAAGACAGTGGGGGAGACGGGGGAGGCGAGGAAGCTGGGCTGTGAGGGATGACTGAATAATGGATGAGAGCTGGGCGTTGAAACATCTCATTTTAAATGTGCCTTCTTAAATTTATTAGGAAATCTTTATTATTTAACCTGAGGTAAAAAAAAAAAAGTGACAAAGAAGTGATCTCTGTTGTGTGTCCATCAGATAGAATTTTAATAATTCATGTCAACATCTCAGAAAGTGCTGCCTAATTCTTGCTCTTTGTCTGTTTCTCTTTCTTGAAATTATTTTTTTTGTTTTATTTTGTTTTGGTGGACTGAGACAGCCAACGTGTTGAGAAATGTGGGTTTGACAACAACAATGTAAATTATTTTAGCCTGTTTAGCCTAACCCAATGGCAAGAACACACACACACGCACACACATGCACACACACACGACCATCTGTCACTAGAGAGTAGACAGAGGTTGGGTGGTCTAGGAGGGTTTCACTGTCCCATCTCAGTTTCCGAGAAAAAGATTTTGTTCCCTGTGTGTGTGTGTGTGTGTGTGTGTGTGTGTGTGTGCGCACGCCTATCTCTCTATCAGACTCAGTCTTTCATGTGCAATCATCCACAATACATTTAATTATCACATTTCCCAGTGCATCAGTCTGTATTCATCTTCAGCTTTTTGACCTGCAGAGGAGGAGTACACCAGCTGTCACTCACACAGCAGCAGAAGTGGAAACCAGAACAATCTGACAGTTAATGTGATTCAGTGTCCTTGTGAGCTTCCCTTCTAATGCACTGTAATAGCTGGAGCAGCATCATATGACGAGGCGAGGAAGCCCTTTTATTACTCTGAGAGCACTCTTCCCAATAACTGTCCTGAGAGTGATATCATGTTCTGTTCAGAGAACCTCTCAGTGGTCTGCCTGGACCCTTCCTTTACTGCACATCCTTATCTCCAGATTGTTATCACTGACCAATCCATTTCTTTATAAAGCACAGGATTATCCTCTGCTCTCAAATCATTGTGGATTGCAAATGTGGAGATTTTAGCATCTTAATATTGTTTAGTGCTGTTAGTTTGTGTTTCAGGCTTACTCACTTGTGCTCAGCTGGTGTGGATACAGGATTTGAAGCCCTCACACTGAGAACCAAAAGTTTTGTTGATGTTGTTGCATTGTATTTGCAAGTATTATATATCTTACATATCTTACACTCTCTAATGATCCCAGCCTTTGAATTTGAATGAATAAATAGTTCTGATTACACAATGTCCTCACATCCATTCTTTAATTCAACAGCAAGTAGCTGCTCGTCCCTGCTGGAGTAACAATAAAAGTATTGATCTCTACATTTTCTGTCACTCGGTGTGCTGCACTGATGTGGCATTGAAGGGACTTTTTTTTCAGAGAGTGAACAGATCTTTTTATTGATTCAATTAAAGTCAGACACAGTTCAGTTTAACACATGGGGCTAAAAATTAGCCTCTGGCTGTTGACTATCAATGTAGACCATTATGCACGCAGAGACACATAGACCTGTCTGATATGAAGCCCATAGGAAAAAGAACTGATCAGGAAGGAGAAGCTTCTGCTTCGCTCCAATGGTTCAGTCTGCAGTTTCTCTGCAGCGCCCCCTAATCAACTTCAAAGAAGCAGCCCCAAAACCATATTTGACAATTGGTACACATCTGTACCAGCCAAAAACCTACAAAGAATTCTCTTGGACCCATCTGCTAAAACCAACAAGAAGTGAGATATTTGAATTTACATTTACTTTATCAGATCAGGTGCAGATAATTATCATATCGTGTTCTCCTCAGTCTCATCATGCTGACATCTTCTAGCATCCTGCTGCGGCTCATTATCAGATGTGAAACTGGGCTTGGCCTGTTTGGAAGTCATACTATTGCTCAAAGGCAGCTGTGGTTTAGGGAGTAAATACATTTATTGATTTATTTCACAACATTATTCAGATTATCCTGCAGGTTTTGCTGAGAATATCCTGGCAGCTGTGTTTGAATAATAAAAATGAAAAATTCCCTTTCGAACAAATATCTGTTTATTATTTAAAAACACAAGAACAAGTTCTCCGTTGTCTGTGAACTGCTGGTTAAGAAACCTTAAGATGGTCATTTTCTAACCAGCAGACGTTGATATTGAATAATAGCTTAAAATCTAACTTCACTGTTTACCAGAACTGTCTAAAATGAAAATTAAATATCATACCATTAAATACCATAAATCTGTAGAAGTATTAATCATTCAATGTGAGCTTCAGTGTTTATTTACAATAAAATAGGGATTTATGTTCTACCTCCTCACTGTCCTTCACCTTGTCTGGGACAAACTTCTAAACTCCTCATCTTTGCTATTTAATCACTCTTGTTTCTCTAGCTTTGCCTTTTCCTTTTTCTCCTCTCCCTCTTTCTTCATCTCCAGGCCAACCTCCTTTTATTTCTGCAGGTCTAAGACTTTTTGTGTCTTCATTTCTTCTTTTCCTTTTTCTTACACTTGTGCTCCTTCCTGTTCCCCAGCCGTTTCTTTATCTTCCTCTCTTCCACTCTTTGCTCCATCAGCTGCTGGTGTTTCTGTTTATTCACCTCCTCTTCCTCTCTTTTTTGTGGTAATGCCTTATTTTTTTCACGCCCTCCTTCTTCTGCCTCTTCAGTGCTTTTTGCAGTACATTTCTTTTGCTCCTCCCGTTTCTTTCACATCTCCTCTACAGGTGTCTTCACCACCTCCTCCTCCTTAAAGTTGTCCTCTCCAGTCTTGGCCTCCTCCATGTCATGCTCCTGCTCCTTTAAGACCTCTTCAGCAGATGTCTTCACCTCCTCTTCCTCTACAGACGCTTAACCTCTACTACTCTGTGTACCTTCACCACCTCTGTGTATCTATCTATTCACCACCTCCTTCTGTGTCTCTACCTCCATCTCTTCCTCATCTGCTCTCTCTTTTATCAGATCACCATCTTTGTGTTTCTTATTTCCTCTTGAAACACTGTCACAAACTCATGTTTGCTTTTTTTCCCCTCCGGCTTCAGCACTTCTTTTCCTACATCTTCTTCCACTTCTTCTATTTATAAAGTGTATATAAATATTAACAGGAACATAATTAACAGATTATTTTAATATTTCTTCTTTAATTTGATGCTTATTACTAAATAAGATGTAGCAGTTATGGCTTATATTATTATCCATATGAATGTTTTTTCCTGCTCTACTTTTGTCCTTGCAGAATTTTTTTTCAAAATCTCACAAAATTTTGCAGGTGAATCAAGTCCAGTGAAAAATTAAATTTTATGGGTCTCTGACATAGGCATGAAAAAATGGCTCTATGGCGCCTCCGATGTACATGTTTGTGGACAGACCTCTGGATATGGTTTGACCTAAATGCATGAAATTTGGCGGGTTTATGTAACATACCAAGATGTACAAAAAAGTCTGCTGGAGCTGTGGTCTGTGGCATCCAGCGGTCACACCTGAAGGGTGTGGCCGTGCAAGGGACCGATCAGTGCTATTTTCACATCTGATAAATACTTGGCCATTTTGATAAGAACCTGTCCTTTAAACTGCATATTGATAACCTTATTTTCTAAGATTAAAACTGAAATGGGGGTTCTTTTTTTAGAAATAAATCAAGTTTCTCTTTGAAAGTCAGAAAACCTTTGGTTTGACTTTTACCCTTGTTGGACTATGGAGACCTGCTGTTTATGAATGCTCCTGATAATTTTAAAAAAAAATTAGATACTAAATTGGATACTATACCACAGTACTTTGTTTTCATTACTGGTTGTAAGTATCATGGCCAACATTGTTTCCTATATGCTGTGGTACATTCTCTATCTTTGTTTGCAGACTCTCTCACTGGCTGACTGTTATTTATAACTCTATTTGTGGACTTTTGCCTACATATTTGTGTTTACACATGTGTATAAACCTTGGCCGATATGGCCTGTGCTCTTGGGATGCTTTACAAATGCAGCTCCCGAGAGTCAGAACTAAACTGGGCAAGAAGGCTTTTAAATTTCTGCCCCATCTACCTGGAATAGGAAAAGTGACTTGAAATCAACACATCATGCAACTCCAGGGCAATCTAAGACAATGATAAAATACTGAGAAATAAGCTCAATTTGGTCCTATGATCACGCTGTGTAATCATGTAATCCAGTTTGTGTTTTCTTTGGGTGTTTGTTATTACATCCTTTGTGCTGCCATCTGGACCAGATCACTCTTGAAAAAGAGGTTTGAAATCTCAATGAGTTTTTCTGCCTGGTTAAATATAAGATATTGATATTTATTGCTAATATAGGGTAATTACATTTCTTAATACATCTTTTGTTCTTTCAATAAAGTGATATGATCTACCTGCCTTGATGATAAAAGAAACATGTTCCTTTACTTAGTTATAACATTAGTAATTGAACATTAGTTCACAAACATTGGATCAGGACACAGCCAAGAGGCTTCGATCTGAGCACCCATCAGCAGGAGTAAATAACCAGCCCCTCCAGGATTTCTCAGGCATCTTTCTGTGGTCTAAAATACCTGATGTTGTGTGAGCTTTTGGAAAAAAGTTGCAATGAAAGTTACAACACTGGCCTGAATTCACAGGGGTTGAATTTGTGTTGACATTGCAAATCACAACATCTCAAAATCCTGGAGGTTCTTTTAGTTCTGTTGCAGTTGGATGAGCGTTAGACAATATATTACTGTCATACTTATTTACTGAATCATGTAACAAAACAAAAAAAAATGACAAAGAAAAATGACACAACTGTGTTTAGGTGTGTTTTTTCTCAGTGTTTAGGTATGGAAGGAAACAGTGTCCTGGTGTCTGCTCCATACATGGAGAAAATCTGCTGTTTTATTTTCATGAGCTGCACTTAACCTCATCCTCTGCATCCTCTTCTAGTATTCCATCTAACTTAATGTCCTCTTTCCACCACATAACCCCCCTCTTGGAGCTCCCTCTAGGCCTCCTGGCCAGAGCCAGTTCAGAGCTCTGATCACTGGAATTCTATTCTGAATTTGAATTAGGAAGAAATAAAAGCAATTAAAAGTTCCTCTTTCCACAATCATGAAGGTAAAATCAAAATTTCTACCAAACTGGTCTCTTCAGAAAAACTTTTCTGACATTTTCCTTGTGAAACTGGTTAGAGTGTCACCAAAAATCACCCTGTGCATCATTTGTCTTTGCATGTCATGTTTGGGATGTAGTCACTTTTGAAGCAGAATAGTTCTCCAAAACACAGGTCAGGAAGTCAATGTCAAGGACAAAATCAGAGCATTTTACAAAGCTGAAAAAGCTAAAACTAAGTGATAGGAAAAAAATCAGCACCAGAATAACTTTGGAATTTCTGAAATGGCCTGAGCTTGAAATCATGATCTTGAAACCTCGGTTGTTTTGATTGTCAACGCTGCATCTTGTAAATCAAATGTGAGTCAAATATATAGACGAGTTATTTATGTAATTGAGACATACTGCTTCAAGAAAGAACATGTTATGTTGTTAAAATGTGAATAAGACATTAGTAGGAAAGTAAATGCTTTTGGGAAATCGACTGTCAAACTGTGATTTAGTTCTCCAACTGCCTCTGCAAAAGGCATCCACCATCTTCACAGCACCTTCATCTCCAAACACTTGAGGAAGTCAACAAGATGATGTTGATTATGACGCAGTTTTTTTGTTGTTGTGGTCTTTTTTTCTGTTATACTGTCATGGGTGAGGATGACATTCATTCACAAACTGATCATGGACTTTGTGCGTTCCTCTGTGTCCATCTAGTGTTAAGAATACGAATTGCAAGAATTGGATTCGTGACCGCGCTCAATTTTCCACCGCGTTTACATTCTTGATTATTTCCACACAAGCCTG
This sequence comes from Lagocephalus sceleratus, assembly GCA_911728415.1. Classification (NCBI taxonomy): domain Eukaryota; kingdom Metazoa; phylum Chordata; class Actinopteri; order Tetraodontiformes; family Tetraodontidae; genus Lagocephalus; species Lagocephalus sceleratus. The sequence continues at coordinate 9,779,683 of CAJVRN010000231.1, read as the reverse complement.
TGCTGCACCCGTCAGCAGACGTGACTCTGTCTCTTTCATTTGGCTACTTTTGATTTTCCTTAGTTCTTGGTTGCACTAGTTTTACACCAGGAAAATAGTCACAAACTTCTGTGGATGTAACAGTAACATCAGGTTTTTTACCCTCCTCCTACTGGGCAGTGACATCAATACCCCTCGATCCTGACCTCTGACCTCTGATCTATATTATTACAGGTAGAAACACCCTCTAAGCTAAATGTGACCACACATTGTCTTTACCATGACTGAACAGACTTGAGCAAGATCTCAACAATAGAACATTTGGTGGAAGTGTCACACGCCACATTTTAATGTTAGGCTTCAACTTAATAGTCCTTTTTCTTTTTTTTTTTCATTCTCTCTGAAAAAAGTCTCCCATGGCCACAATAAAAGACAAAGAGCCTATATGTATTGAAGGATGAGTAGTCCATTAAAGCCTTGGTGGGTCCCCAAGATCTTCACAAACAGAACAAGGAAGGCACCATAAAGTCACTACTGTTTCTTTACACATTATGAAGCCATTTATTTAGTAAGACTGTACACTAGTATGAAGGCAGTGTGGATGGAGGAGGTCAGGGTAATGTTATGACATAAATTGTGAAGGAAAAATGACATTCTCTGTCTTATTATTTAGTGTCCCAACGTTAAGCTCAGAGCTCGGTGACTGGTTCCTCTTATGATCTCCAGTCATAGACAAAACAGTTGTGACACAACAGCAAAACAGGCTGGATGCTTCTGGTCTGTCCAAGGTCAGCACTTTCTGTTTGGGGTAGATGAGATATTAGCTGGTGCCGTGCACGGACAGAGCCTGAGACCTCCTATCTGACACTTTATAATCCTCTCGATACGGTGACTCGTCAGAATTGGTGCTGGCTCTGCGTGCATGAACTATTGGTGACTCAGCATTACGTCTTGATTCACCGGCCTTGTTGTGTGCTGCTCTGTCTGTATGTGAACTAGTTCTTACTCTTCTTAACACAACCAAAGGTACGAAGGAAGCTTCGTCTCCGGCCCACAGAACACCACTAACCACTTCACATTTACAACAGATTTCTCTCACTCGGCAATACACCCACTGAGACACCAACTCTGGTCATTGAAAGACTTTATTTTGTTGAACGGGAAGTTAGAGAAACCAGCAACCATCGATAGATTCATTCCAAGGGCAAGAATGGGCAACATTAAATCTTATTTAAAAACTGCTGGCTGGGGCTAAGATTAAATATAATACAGTTGTTATTCACATGAGCAGTAATGACCAGTACTTTTCTGTTGACCCCTACCCAGTCTGATCAGTGATCTCTGAACCAGACCCATCCTTCCTAAACTAGATTGTAGAATCATTTTAAAGCTGAACTTACACTCAGTGCCTGTACCGTTAACTTCTGCCTAACTCCAAGTCATTAGTTCAAGATCCACACTAACATTTTTGGGGGAGTCACCAGGGAAGGAAGCGTCTTTTGATTCACGATAGCAGCATAGCTGGATTTATTTAGTAGAATAGGAGGTAGGAAGGAGAATTGGATTTGGCAAAGGAATATTGTTGTTTAATTTAAAACCATTTCATTGACTGAACACATGAGATGTAACACACACACACACACACACACACACACACACACACACAAACAATATTGGTAAAAGCAGAGGTAGTAACAAATGACAAGGCAGCAACACCGGCGACTGCTCCCCTGACAGTGCAGGCAGAGCCGCCCAGCTCTGTCCCTAATTGGTTTAGACCACAGTGGTTTAGGAGAACACACACAGATGATGCACTTGTGAAGTAATGTATGTTTTCACAAGGGCAGCGTCAGGTGCACCAGTGCCACCTAGACAGATTATTAGTTATGCTCTAAAAGATTTTGGTCACACTCTGGAGCCCTGGATGGGCAGATGATTCCTCTGGGGGAGCAAGGCTTATTTCTGGGGGGGGGGCAATGCCTATCCTAGCCACCCATAGACACACCCCTGTGCTTTGATCTTAGTGTTGAAAGTTAAAAGGCTTTCATGGTCTTCAACATTTTCATATAACATAAAAGTCTAAAACTATTTATATTGTCCAAAAAAGTTAACATAATAATCAGAAATACACTAAAAACAATATAGTTAATCAGACACTGACAAGACAGTGACTTAAGACTCTTGAGAAGTATTTAAGATGAAGCTGAAGATTAAGACGACACAGGAGGAGCAGGAGAAGGAGCCCCTGAGCTCCGTGGCACAACTTCAAGATGAAGTCAGTCAACTGAAGAAACTTCTTGCTGATAAAGAAGAGCAGATCAACAATGAAGACAGAAAACGTCAGGTCAGAACAGCAGCTCAGGTTGAAACCCTCACCATGTTGGCCTGCAGAGAGACGGAGCTGGAAGAGGTCAAGCAGAGGTGTGTTGAGTTAGAGGAGAAGCTGCTGAGAGGAGCTGACAGCAGCCACCAGGGTCTGGACAGAGGAGACCAGCTCAGAGGAGAGACTGAGGACGAGGACGCCTTTACCAAAGAGCTGTGCAAGAGACAAGAAGAGCTGAAACAGCAACTGTTGGAGGAGAAACAGCAGCTGGAAGAGGAGACGAGGAAGAACCTGAAGGACATGGAGGAAGACTTCAAGAAGAAGCTCTTGGAACAGGAAGAGAGGAACGCCCAAGAGCAGAGGGAGAGAGACAAGAGGAAGAGACAGCAGCTTGAAGAGAAAGACCGGAGTCTGAACAAGCAGCTGTCAGTGCTCTCTCAGCACTGGGAGACCAGAGCTCAGAACTGGAACAAACTCCAGTTTGAGCTGCTGGAACAAATAGAGGAACAAAACATCCTGTACAAGCAGCAACAGGAGGAGAGCAAGCAGGAGGTTGAGCACCTGAGAGAGGAGATCAGGCAGCTTCAGGTAAGAAGATGCACGTTTGTTGGTTCTTTTTTTTCTCGCTCCTTTACTCAGAAGACTTTAAAGGCTTGGATGTGAAAACTAAAACTCATTTGTCTTTTCAACAGCTCAATGCAGAAAAAAAGAAAAAGAAGAAGAAGGGCTTCTGGAGGAGGCTTCTAAATTGCTGGATTAAGTGAAGTCCAACATCTTTCTCTTGCTTCTTCAGCTCCAGCTCTCCTTGAATGACCCTAATCCTGACTTGTGGAGGTCACTCAGCGTTATGTCCTGATTCACTGGCCTTGTTGTGTGCTGCTCTGTCTGTTCAAATTAAACAACATGGTCTTGATCTGTCAGTCTATGTCTTTAGGTGAACAAACAGGCTACTGTCCTGTCTCTGCTCATGATCCAGGGAGGACTCACCACTATCAGAACAGCACAACCATAATGACTGGCAGTCAAGGTGGCCCTGAATATTGACCACACTATTGATGTTAAAATGCTTTTATGAGGCTCTGGAACTGGACCTTGACTCATTTTAGTGATGCAACAGTGATGTTTGGACCCTGAAATAATGTATATTGTTCGATGGCGCAAACATTTTACTGATAGGGAAAACAGCTGTCTTTTTTTGAACAGCTGGACAAAAGTCTCCAAAACTTCTTGAAGGAGAGTAAATGGAAGCCTCTGGCTATTAAGGAGATTAGAGCAATTGTTCAGCAAGTATGTGAGACACCATTTTCAAGATTCCATTTGTAAAAACATTGGCACTGATGACTAAGCAGACAGTGATGTTACAGGCCGCCACTGCACTCAGACACTTGAAGGAGCTTCAGTTGCGGCATGGTGACATTAAACCTCCTAACATGATGTTGATCAACCATGAAATGGAGCCTTTGAGAATCAAGCTGATTGACTTTTGTCTCACCTCTAAGGCAGCAGAAGCTCCACCAGGTTGAATCCTCCAGACTTACATGCAGGTCAGTACTGGAAACAACTTTGACCTTTGATGGTGTACCAGTGTCTGCAGTGAAAGTATCACAGTGTGGTGGACACTTAGGGGCGTGCCTCACACCCAGATGTATGATGGGTTGAGGGGTGTGGTTAGCCCAATGTTATTTAAGGCTATGTTTCACGCGCCTTTTCTAGTCTGTTCGTGCCTGGAATAAAGAAATTAAAACCACCTTCTGTCGAATCGTTCCTCTTCCTGCCACATTGGTGACTCCTTTTGAACATGTTCGAGGCAGCAGACGAAGGCGTCTCCTCTACGGCCATGTCGCCCCAACTCACGCAACCGACCACTTCACCGCGTCCGTGAAGCTGGCCGAGTTCTGGCAGAGCGACCCGGCCCCGTGGTTTCAGCTGATTTATTTAGTAAAAAGGAGAATAGGATTTGACAAAGGAATATTGTTGTTTAATGGAAAACCATTTCATTGACTGAACACACCTCAAACTGATAAAGTGATGAGAGTCAAGTGATGTAACACACACACATGCACACACAAAGAATATTGGTAAAAGCAGAGGTAGTAACAAATGACAAGGCAGCAACACCGGCGACTGCTCCCCTGATAGTGGTTGTTTTATTGTTCCATTTCAGACAGCCAATCAGAGGCAACGAGCCGCCCAGCTCTGTCTCTAATTGGTTTAGACCACAGTGGTTTAGGAGAACACACACAGATGATGCACTTGTGAAGTAATGTATGTTTTCACAAGGGCAGCGTCAGGTGCACCAGTGCCACCTAGACAGATTATTAGTTATGCTCTAAAATAATTTGGTCACACTCTGGAGCCCTGGATGGGCAGATGATTCCTCTGGGGGAGCAAGGCTTATTTCTGGGGGGGGGTCAATACCTATCCTAGCCACCCATAGACACACCCCTGTGCTTTGATCTTAGTGTTGAAAGTTAAAAGGCTTTCATGGTCTTCAACATTTTCATATAACATAAAAGTCTAAAACTATTTATATTGTCCAAAAAAGTTAACATAATAATCAGAAATACACTAAAAACAATATAGTTAATCAGACACTGACAAGACAGTGACTTAAGACTCTTGAGAAGTATTTAAGATGAAGCTGAAGATTAAGACGACACAGGAGGAGCAGGAGAAGGAGCCCCTGAGCTCCGTGGCACAACTTCAAGATGAAGTCAGTCAACTGAAGAAACTTCTTGCTGATAAAGAAGAGCAGATCAACAATGAAGACAGAAAACGTCAGGTCAGAACAGCAGCTCAGGTTGAAACCCTCACCATGTTGGCCTGCAGAGAGACGGAGCTGGAAGAGGTCAAGCAGAGGTGTGTTGAGTTAGAGGAGAAGCTGCTGAGAGGAGCTGACAGCAGCCACCAGGGTCTGGACAGAGGAGACCAGCTCAGAGGAGAGACTGAGGACGAGGACGCCTTTACCAAAGAGCTGTGCAAGAGACAAGAAGAGCTGAAACAGCAACTGTTGGAGGAGAAACAGCAGCTGGAAGAGGAGACGAGGAAGAACCTGAAGGACATGGAGGAAGACTTCAAGAAGAAGCTCTTGGAACAGGAGGAGAGGAACGCCCAAGAGCAGAGGGAGAGAGACAAGAGGAAGAGACAGCAGCTTGAAGAGAAAGACCGGAGTCTGAACAAGCAGCTGTCAGTGCTCTCTCAGCACTGGGAGACCAGAGCTCAGAACTGGAACAAACTCCAGTTTGAGCTGCTGGAACAAATAGAGGAACAAAACATCCTGTACAAGCAGCAACAGGAGGAGAGCAAGCAGGAGGTTGAGCACCTGAGAGAGGAGATCAGGCGGCTTCAGGTAAGAAGATGCACATTTGTTGGTTCTTTTTTTTCTCACTCCTTTACTCAGAAGACTTTAAAGGTTTGGATGTGAAAACTAAAACTCATTTGTCTTTTCAACAGCTCAATGCAGAAAAAAAGAAAAAGAAGAAGAAGGGCTTCTGGAGGAGGCTTCTAAATTGCTGGATTAAGTGAAGTCCAACATCTTTCTCTTGCTTCTTCAGCTCCAGCTCTCCTTGAATGACCCTAATCCTGACTTGTGGAGGTCACTCAGCGTTATGTCCTGATTCACTGGCCTTGTTGTGTGCTGCTCTGTCTGTTCAAATTGAACAACATGGTCTTGATCTGTCAGTCTATGTCTTTAGGTGAACAAACAGGCTACTGTCCTGTCTCTGCTCATGATCCAGGGAGGACTCACCACTATCAGAACAGCACAACCATAATGACTGGCAGTCAAGGTGGCCCTGAATATTGACCACACTATTGATGTTAAAATGCTTTTATGAGGCTCTGGAACTGGACCTTGACTCATTTTAGTGATGTAACAGTGATGTTTGGACCCTGAAAAAATGTATATTGTTCGATGGCGCAAACATTTTACTGATAGGGAAAACAGCTGTCTTTTTTTGAACAGCTGGACAAAAGTCTCCAAAACTTCTTGAAGGAGAGTAAATGGAAGCCTCTGGCTATTAAGGAGATTAGAGCAATTGTTCAGCAAGTATGTGAGACACCATTTTCAAGATTCCATTTGTAAAAACATTGGCACTGATGACTAAGCAGACAGTGATGTTACAGGCCGCCACTGCACTCAGACACTTGAAGGAGCTTCAGTTGCGGCATGGTGACATTAAACCTCCTAACATGATGTTGATCAACCATGAAATGGAGCCTTTGAGAATCAAGCTGACTGACTTTTGTCTCACCTCTAAGGCAGCAGAAGCTCCACCAGGTTGAATCCTCCAGACTTACATGCAGGTCAGTACTGGAAACAACTTTGACCTTTGATTGTACCAGTGTCTGCAGTGAAAGTATCACAGTGTGGTGGACACTTAGGGGCGTGCCTCACACCCAGATGTATGATGGGTTGAGGGGTGTGGTTAGCCCAATGTTATTTAAGGCTATGTTTCACGCGCCTTTTCTAGTCTGTTCGTGCCTGGAATAAAGAAATTAAAACCACCTTCTGTCGAGTCGTTCCTCTTCCTGCCACATTGGTGACGCCTTTTGAACATGTTCGAGGCAGCAGACGAAGGCGTCTCCACTACGGCCATGTCGCCCCAACTCACGCAACCGACCGGCTTCACCGCGTCCGTGAAGCTGGCCGAGTTCTAGCAGAGCGACATGGCCCCGTGGTTTCAGAATCCCGAACCACTGTTCCACCTGTGAGGAGTCACCGAGGATGACTCCAGATATTATCTGGTGGTCGCGGCCCTTGACCAGCAGACCACCTGCTGCATCATGTAGCTGCTGCGGGACCCGCCGTCACGCGGCAAGTACACCGTGCTCAAAGAGCTCCTGCTCCGGAGGTACAGCCTGTCCGCCACGGAAAGGGCGGATAAACTACTTTCCCTGCCAGGTTTGGGCAACGGTTCAGCAGTGGACCTCATGGACAGCATGCTATCCTTGCTAGGCTCAGATGAGGGCGGCCTCCTTTTCCCGCACATTTTCCTGCGCCAGCTTCCACATCCGGTCCGCGCGGCCTTGGAGAACTCCCCAAGTCTGGCTACAGGTGATTTCCGCACTTTGATTGAGGAGGCGGATCATGTGCTGCTGACCGCTAGGAGGATCTCCGTGCAGAGTGTGTTGCAGGACGCCCAGCAGCTGGTGGTGGAGGACAGGGACCAGGCGATGGTGGCGGGAGTCTCCTCCCGGAGGAAGAAGAACGAAGTGTTTGTTTTGCTGGACGCAGTTACACGTGGGACTGTGTTAGCCTCCATTACCGTTCCCGTTATCGGGGCAGATTTCCTATGTTCTCATGGTCTGCTAGTGGATGTTGCTAACCAGTGTTTGATCGATGCTGTGTCCTTAGCCACGTTTCCATGTCTGACTGGGGGACCTGGGCCGCTGGCACATGCCAGTTTTGCTGCAGCAGGTAACGTTTTTCAGCGGTTGCTAGCTGATTTTCCGTCGCTGACTACGCCTGTGTTTTCCACAGTGGTCACGAAGCATGGGGTGGAGCACTTCAGTTCCACCCCGGGTCCGCCTGTTTTCGCATGTGCACGGTGGCTCGACGCTGTGAATCTGGCTATGGCTAAGGAGGAATTCGCCACCATGAAGCCTTTTGGAATCGTGCGGTGCTCTAACAGCCCATGGGCCTCGCCGCTCCACATGGTTCCCAAATTGGATGGCACTTGGTGGCCGTGTGGCTATTTTCGCCGTCTTAACAACATCACAGCTCACGACCGCTACCCCATTCCGCACATACAAGTTTTTTCCATTCGTCTGGCAGGCATTACTATTTTCTCAAAGGTAGACCTGGTGCATGGTTACCTTCCAGTGCATGCGGAGGATGTGCCCAAGACCGCGGTGATCACATCGTTTGGGTTGTTTGAGTTCTTGCGAATGTTTCGGCCTGAAGGGGGCCGCACAGACATTCCAACGGTTGATGGACTCGGTGTTACGTGACCTCACCTTTGTGTTCGTCTATTTGGATGACATATTGGTAGCAAGTCCATCGGCGGATGAGCACCTGACGCACCTTCAACAGGTTTTTCGGCACCTGGTTGATCATGGCCTCATCGTAAACCCGGCAAAATGTCAATTTGGTCTGCCGGTGATTGATTTTTTCCCTCGGTGCAGTTCCATTGCCATCTAAGGTGCAGATGGTGGCGGAGTTTCCACGTCCAGTCTCCGTGAAGGCTCTGCAGGAGTTCTTCGGGATGGTGAATTTTTATAACCATTTTCTCCCCAGGGCAGCCCACCTTCTTCCAAAATTCTTAAGAGACTCCTTTGTGGAATACTTACACACCCAGGGATGGCTTCGTATTAACAGATTGAACCGCTACAGCTTGCAAGACCTCTCAGAGTGGCTCAAAGGCAAGGCAGAAGTGCAGTGACTGTCAGCCAAGATGGCACAATGGCACCAGCGTAAGGAGTCCTGCCGGATGAAAAGAGAGACTATTAAACCGAGGAACAAGCCTGTGGCAGTTTACCACAGTGGGGAACAAGGTTCCACCCCTAGCACTAGCCATCCTAAGAAGAAACAGACCAGAGACAAGCGGATCTGCCTCTTCTGCAAGGGTGTCGACCACTACCTTTCGCAGTGCCCCAGGATTGTCACATGTACACCGGAGCAGTTGAAGAGGTGGATCACTGAAGAAAAGCGATGCAGACGGTGTGGTCGTAGTAACCATGACGTTGCACACCTTTCGGGCTCCTCAGTGGACTTCCATATATCGTCTGCCACCAAACATGAAGTGAAACACAAACTTCAAGGTGCCTTCACAGCTAGTCACCTGTCCTTGACAGAACAGTCCTATCCAGTGGCAGCCCTGCAGAAGCGCTACGACTGTCTTCAAGGACTTCCAATTCAATCCTTTGACAAGGTGTATCCCCTTCTCCTGATTGGTGCAGACAATATAGGTCTTATTGCAGCGAAGGAGCAGGTCCACTTAGGCCTATGTGGAGGACCAGCTGCCGTCAATACTGACCTGGGATGGGCGCTGCAAAGACCAGATGGTCTCACACCCCACCAGGTTCAAGCACAGGCCCTCTTCTTCACCACCGTCCAATCACTCGCCGATGACCTATACCACCAGGTGGATCGGCTGTGGCAAGTTGATGTCTTGCCTTTCCGAAGTGAGAAGTTGGTAGTGCGCTCCCGACAGGACCAAGAGGCAATCAAAATCTTGGAGTCAGGTACGGTTTGAGTGAAGGTTGGTGACACACATAGATATGCCACGCCACTGCCTCGCAAGTAGGATGCACCACCACTACGTGCTACAATGGAGGTTGTGATGTCAACACTACAGAGCATTGAACGTCAGCTGAAGAGAGATCCAGTAAAGGCCCAGATTTATGAGGACGAGATCCAGAAGCTCATCCATGCAGGATGTGTTGCAAAATTGCACCCGGATGCAGCATTCGCGCAATGTTTCATCAGGTGCGCCTGTTACCGGAGGACCAGCCTCTGCTGAGATTCATCTGGCAGCACCTGAGAAGAGACGAACCACCTGATGTATACCAATGGCAAGTTTTACCATTCAGCACCACAAGCAGCCTGTGCTGTGCAACCTTTGCAATGCAGAAGAATGTCAAGGATTACAAGAAAGGCAACAAAGAAATCCTTCAGTCTCTGGAGCAGTCATTCTACATTGATAATTGTCTTCAGAGCCTCCCAACGGTAACATCAGCCAGACGGTTGGTAGATAAGCTGAGGCAGGTCCTCCAGGAAGGAGGATTCGGGATCCGGCAGTGGGTGAGCAATGATCCAGATGCCGTCACTCATCTACCCTCAAGTGCCAAGGCTGAGAGCACTGAATTATGGATAACACAAAAACATCAAACATTCAGACCCACAAGAGCATGCATTAGGACTGAGCTGGTACTGCCATTCAGACAGGTTGAGTTACAGGTTAAGACCAGTACAGAGTCAACTTCCTACAATGCGCAATATTTACAGAGCACTGTCGAGTCAGTATGACCCATTAGGCATAATTCTCCCCTTCACTATGTGAGCAAAGGTCCTGTGGAGACTGTGGGTAAAAGGGAGAAGTTGGGACGACGCAAACCTTCCTCCTGACTTTATGGAGGCTTAGACATGTTGGGAACAAGAGCTACCAAGGCTAGCCGAATTATCCCTGCCCAGAGCTTATTTCCCACCAGAGCTATCATGCCAGGCCGAGGCCTACAATCTCCATGTTTTTTACAACGCCTCTGAGCAAGCATATGGATCTGTTGCTTACCTGACCACTGAGAGCTCAGTCCACAAGCATGTGTCCTTTGTGATGGCAAGATCTCGGATAGCCCCCAAAAGACAGCTATCCATGCCTCGTCTTGAGCTATGTGCACCCTTGACAGGAGCACAGCTGGCAGCCCTAATTCTAAAGGAGCTCACTGTCAACATTTCAAGCACCTTTCTCTGGATGGATTCCAGCACGGTCCTGAACTGGCTGAGATCCGAGCCCTGTTGATTCAAGGTTTTTGTTGGCACAAGAGTCTCGGAAATCCAGGAGCTCACCCAAAATCATGAGTGGAGATATGTCAACTCCCCTAGCAACCCAGCCGATGATGTCACACACGGGAAGACCGTGGCTGAACTTATTCTCCCAAACCAGTGGATAGAGGGTCCAGTTTTTCTCCGTCAGTCTTCCAAACGTTGGCCTTCAGCCCTGGAGTGATTTGTTTGCATTAAATCTATAATTTAACCATTCTGTAAACCCGAATCTACATTCTTTATTTTAGACACCACCCAAACTTTACTGCAATGCGCAGTAAATCCATTGAGTGCACTGTCTTGCTGTCTCTGACCGGAGCGCCCACTGCAGATGAGGAGACTGGCAAATTATTGGGGACATTGGGCCCACAAGATCTTCACAAACAGAACAAGGAAGGCACCATATAGAGTCACTACTGTTTCTTTACACATTATGAAGCCATTTATTCAGTAGGACTGTACACGAGTGATTTCTCTATTTAATTGAGGACTGTTGCACCTCCTGCAAAACTATGCTGCTCCAGGTGAGGCTCGAACTCACAACCTCGGCATCACTCCGCAGGTTACTGTCTTATAAGTACCGCGCGCTGACCGATTGCGCCACTGGAGCTGGTTTCTGTCCCACACAGGTGAGAGACCCGCATTCATTATACACAGTGCTTTGTCAGAGGTTCAAACAAATCATGACATAGACTACAGCGTCCATATGTATTGAAGGATGAGTTGTCCATCAAAACCTTGGTAATGACCAGTACTTTTCTGTTGACCCCTACCCAGTCTGATCAGTGACCCCTGAACCAGACCCATCCTTCCTAAACTAGATTGTAGAATCACTTTAAAGCTGAGCTTACACTCAGTGCCTGTACCGTTAACTTCTGCCTAACTCCAAGTCATTACTTCAAGATCCACACCAACAATTTTGGAGGAGTCACCAGGGAAGGAAGCTTCTTTTGATTCACGATAGCAGCATAGCTGGATTTATTTAGTAGAATAGGAGGTAGGAAGGAGAATTGGATTTGGAAAAGGAATATTGTTGTTTAATTTAAAACCATTTCATTGACTGAACACATGTGATGTAACACACACACACACACACACACACACACACACACACACACACGCACACACAAACAATATTGGTAAAAGCAGAGGTAGTAACAAATGACAAGGCAGCAACACCAGTGACTGCTCCCCTGACAGTGGTTGTTTTATTGTTCTATTTCAGTCAGCCAATCAGAGGCAACAAGCCGCCCAGCTCTGTCTCTAATTGGTTTAGACCACAGTGGTTTAGGAGAACACACACAGATGATGCACTTGTGAAATAATGTATGTTTTCACGAGGGCAGCGTCAGGTGCAACAGTGGTTCATCAGGATGAATGTAACTCCAGAAGCTCAAGCTGAAGCTGTAACACGACCCCAGTGTGGTCCAGTGGAGGAACCGATCAGTGCAATACCTAAAGAGAGCCAAACCCATCAAGCGTCCATATGTGGAACATTCATTCAGCATTTACCACTGGAGAATGGTGAGGCTGCTTGTCCTCCCAGAGATCTTCATCAGGTTTCTCAGACACCTTTGTGACATGGGTAAACGCAGAGCACCTCCCTGGTTGGGCCTAACATGATGAAGGTGTACGGTGACATGAGGATCTCTCACCCGTGTTGGACAGCTCCAGTGGCGTAATTGGACAGCGCGCGGTACTTATAAGACAGTAACCAGCAGAGTGATGCCGAGGTTGTGAGTTCAAGCCTCACCTGGAGCAGCATAGTTTTGCAGAAGGTGCAACAGTCCCCAACTAAATAGAGAAATCACTAGTGTACAGTCTTACTAAATAAATGGCTTCATAATTTGTTTTTTGATAAGAGGTTATGTACCCCGGTCTCTCTCTTCATCCCAGAGGAGTCCTTACGCTGGTGCCATTGTGCAACTTGCCATTGGTATACATCAGGTGGTTCGTCTCTTCTCAGGTGCTGCCAGATGAATCTCAGCAGAGGCTGGTCCTCCGGTAACAGGCGCACCTGATGAAACATTGCGCGAATGCTGCATCCGGGTGCAATTTTGCAACACATCCTGCATGGATGAGCTTCTGGATCTCGTCCTCATAAATCTGGGCCTTTACTGGATCTCTCTTCAGCCGACGTTCAATGCTCTGTAGTGTTGACATCACAGCCTCCGTTGTAGCACGTAGTGGTGGTGCATCCTACTTGCGAGGCAGTGGCGTGGCATATCTACGTGTGTCACCAACCTTCACTCGAACCATACCTTCAGTTTCACTTTTTCACTTTTTATTTATTTATATGGCACTTTTCATACATTGTGTAATGCAAAGTGCCTCACAGATGATAAAAACCGCAAAGAAACACAGAAAATCTCCCGCCACCATCGCCTGGTCCCCGTCCTCCACCACCAGCTGCTGGGCGTCCTGCAACACACTCTGCACGGAGATCCTCCTAGCGGTCAGCAGCACATGATCCGCCTCCTCAGCCAAAGTGCGGATCACCTCAACTGCTGAACCGTTGCCCAAACCCGGCAGGGAAAGTAGTTTATCCGCCCTTTCCGTGGCGGACAGGCTGTACCTCCGGAGCAGGAGCTCTTTCAGCACGGTGTACTTGCCGCGTGACGGCGGGTCCCGCAGCAGCTACATGATGCAGCAGGTGGTCTGCTGGTCGAGGGCCGCGACCACCAGATAATATCTGGAGTCATCCTCGGTGACTCCTCACAGGTGGAACAGTGGTTCGGGATGCTGAAACCACGGGGCCGGGTCGCTCTGCCAGAACTCGGCCAGCTTCACGGACGCGGTGAAGCTGGTCGGTTGCGTGAATTGGGGCGACATGGCCGTAGTGGAGACGCCTTCGTCTGCTGCCTCGAACATGTTCAAAAGGGGTCACCAATGTGGCAAGAAGAGGAACGATTCGACAGAAGGTGGTTTTAATTTCTTTATTCCAGGCACGAACAGACTAGAAAAGGCGCGTGAAACATAGCCTTAAATAACATTGGGCTAACCACGCCCCTCAACCCATCATACATCTGGGTGTGAGGCACGCCCCTAAGTGTCCACCACACTGTGATACTTTCACTGCAGACACTGGTACAACATCAAAGTTGTTTCCAGTACTGACCTGCATGTAAGTCTGGAGGATTCAACCTGGTGGAGCTTCTGCTGCCTTAGAGGTGAGACAAAAGTCAGTCAGCTTGATTCTCAAAGGCTCCATTTCATGGTTGATCAACATCATGTTAGGAGGTTTAATGTCACCATGCCGCAACTGAAGCTCCTTCAAGTGTCTGAGTGCAGTGGCGGCCTGTAACATCACTGTCTGCTTAGTCATCAGTGCCAATGTTTTTACAAATGGAATCTTGAAAATGGTGTCTCACATACTTGCTGAACAATTGCTCTAATCTCCTTAATAGCCAGAGGCTTCCATTTACTCTCCTTCAAGAAGTTTTGGAGACTTTTGTCCAGCTGTTCAAAAAAAGACAGCTGTTTTCCCTATCAGTAAAATGTTTGCGCCATCGAACAATATACATTTTTTCAGGGTCCAAACATCACTGTTACATCACTAAAATGAGTCAAGGTCCAGTTCCAGAGCCTCATAAAAGCATTTTAACATCAATAGTGTGGTCAATATTCAGGGCCACCTTGACTGCCAGTCATTATGGTTGTGCTGTTCTGATAGTGGTGAGTCCTCCCTGGATCATGAGCAGAGACAGGACAGTAGCCTGTTTGTTCACCTAAAGACATAGACTGACAGATCAAGACCATGTTGTTCAATTTGAACAGACAGAGCAGCACACAACAAGGCCAGTGAATCAGGACATAACGCTGAGTGACCTCCACAAGTCAGGATTAGGGTCATTCAAGGAGAGCTGGAGCTGAAGAAGCAAGAGAAAGATGTTGGACTTCACTTAATCCAGCAATTTAGAAGCCTCCTCCAGAAGCCCTTCTTCTTCTTTTTCTTTTTTTCTGCATTGAGCTGTTGAAAAGACAAATGAGTTTTAGTTTTCACATCCAAGCCTTTAAAGTCTTCTGAGTAAAGGAGTGAGAAAAAAAAGAACCAACAAACGTGCATCTTCTTACCTGAAGCTGCCTGATCTCCTCTCTCAGGTGCTCAACCTCCTGCTTGCTCTCCTCCTGTTGCTGCTTGTACAGGATGTTTTGTTCCTCTATTTGTTCCAGCAGCTCAAACTGGAGTTTGTTCCAGTTCTGAGCTCTGGTCTCCCAGTGCTGAGAGAGCACTGACAGCTGCTTGTTCAGACTCCGGTCTTTCTCTTCAAGCTGCTGTCTCTTCCTCTTGTCTCTCTCCCTCTGCTCTTGGGCGTTCCTCTCTTCCTGTTCCAAGAGCTTCTTCTTGAAGTCTTCCTCCATGTCCTTCAGTTTCTTCCTCGTCTCCTCTTCCAGCTGCTGTTTCTCCTCCAACAGTTGCTGTTTCAGCTCTTCTTGTCTCTTGCACAGCTCTTTGGTAAAGGCGTCCTCGTCCTCAGTCTCTCCTCTGAGCTGGTCTCCTCTGTCCAGACCCTGGTGGCTGCTGTCAGCTCCTCTCAGCAGCTTCTCCTCTAACTCAACACACCTCTGCTTGACCTCTTCCAGCTCCGTCTCTCTGCAGGCCAACATGGTGAGGGTTTCAACCTGAGCTGCTGTTCTGACCTGACGTTTTCTGTCTTCATTGTTGATCTGCTCTTCTTTATCAGCAAGAAGTTTCTTCAGTTGACTGACTTCATCTTGAAGTTGTGCCACAGAGCTCAGGGGCTCCTTCTCCTGCTCCTCCTGTGTCGTCTTAATCTTCAGCTTCATCTTAAATACTTCTCAAGAGTCTTAAGTCACTGTCTTGTCAGTGTCTGATTAACTATATTGTTTTTAGTGTATTTCTGATTATTATGTTAACTTTTTTGGACAATATAAATAGTTTTAGACTTTTATGTTATATGAAAATGTTGAAGACCATGAAAGCCTTTTAACTTTCAACACTAAGATCAAAGCACAGGGGTGTGTCTATGGGTGGCTAGGATAGGTATTGACCCCCCCCCCCAGAAATAAGCCTTGCTCCCCCAGAGGAATCATCTGCCCATCCAGGGCTCCAGAGTGTGACCAAATTATTTTAGAGCATAACTAATAATCTGTCTAGGTGGCACTGGTGCACCTGACGCTGCCCTTGTGAAAACATACATTACTTCACAAGTGCATCATCTGTGTGTGTTCTCCTAAACCACTGTGGTCTAAACCAATTAGAGACAGAGCTGGGCGGCTCGTTGCCTCTGATTGGCTGTCTGAAATGGAACAATAAAACAACCACTATCAGGGGAGCAGTCGCCGGTGTTGCTGCCTTGTCATTTGTTACTACCTCTGCTTTTACCAATATTGTTTGTGTGTGTGTGTGTGTGTGTGTGTGTGTGTGTGTGTGTGTGTGTGTGTGTGTGTGTGTGTGTTACATCTCATGTGTTCAGTCAATGAAATGGTTTTAAATTAAACAACAATATTCCTTTGCCAAATCCAATTCTCCTTCCTACCTCCTATTCTACTAAATAAATCCAGCTATGCTGCTATCGTGAATCAAAAGACGCTTCCTTCCCTGGTGACTCCCCCAAAAATGTTAGTGTGGATCTTGAACTCATGACTTGGAGTTAGGCAGAAGTTAATGGTACAGTCACTGAGTGTAAGCTCAGCTTTAAAATGATTCTACAATCTAGTTTAGGAAGGATGGGTCTGGTTCAGGGATCACTGATCAGACTGGGTAGGGGTCAACAGAAAAGTACTGGTCATTACTGCTGATGTGAATAACAACTGTATTATATTTAATCTTAGCCCCAGCCAGCAGTTTTTAAATAAGATTTAATGTTGCCCATTCTTGCCCTTGGAATGAATCTATCGATGGTTGCTGGTTTCTCTAACTTCCCGTTCAACAAAATAAAGTCTTTCAATGACCAGAGTTGGTGTCTCAGTGGGTGTATTGCCGAGTGAGAGAAATCTGTTGTAAATGTGAAGTGGTTAGTGGTGTTCTGTGGGCCGGAGACGAAGCTTCCTTCGTACCTTTGGTTGTGTTAAGAAGAGTAAGAACTAGTTCACATACAGACAGAGCAGCACACAACAAGGCCGGTGAATCAAGACGTAATGCTGAGTCACCAATAGTTCATGCACGCAGAGCCAGCACCAATTCTGACGAGTCACCGTATCGAGAGGATTATAAAGTGTCAGATAGGAGGTCTCAGGCTCTGTCCGTGCACGGCACCAGCTAATATCTCATCTACCCCAAACAGAAAGTGCTGACCTTGGACAGACCAGAAGCATCCAGCCTGTTTTGCTGTTGTGTCACAACTGTTTTGTCTATGACTGGAGATCATAAGAGGAACCAGTCACCGAGCTCTGAGCTTAACGTTGGGACACTAAATAATAAGACAGAGAACGTCATTTTTCCTTCACAATTTATGTCATAACATTACCCTGACCTCCTCCATCCACACTGCCTTCATACTGGGGCTGACTGTGTCCTGGGAGGATGCTGTTGAGGAGGCATATGAAAGGAAGAGCACTGAAAAGCCTGGGTGGAAAGACAAGGTTGAGGTCGGCTGCTGATAATTTGCAGGCAGATCAACATGTAGGCTTTTAAAGGACCTGAGAATCTGAAGTAAAGTCTTGCGCACATCATCGACTCTCTTCATGGTGGGGCAGAACAGTCCAGCCGCTGGCTCTGGATGAAGAAGAGACTCCGTCTGGGCTCCAAGACAGCAACAGCTGTTCTGGACAGAGGGGGGCACACCTGGGACACCAGGTCCGATCATCTCAGGTAGCAACAGTCACGAGGGATTGTCACATCTAACAACATCAAACAAATCTGTACATCTCATGAATTATTTATAAATGTAGTAAAACCCAGTCGTTAGTCTGTTGTACCATTTACAACTACAAGAGGTCAGTAACGTGAATTTTATTATGATCAATAAAGGTTTTATCTTCATGTCAGAAACAGATTAGAGTCCCTCAACTAAACTTTTCAATGCAAGATAATGAGTAATAGAAGTTATTAAACTATATTTTCTTCATTTTAAAGGATCAACCAACTTGCAGAATAAAGAAAATTCCCCAAACTTCTCTACTCTTTCCTTTATTAAAGCGATTGTCGTACAATAACTGAGGAATAGTTACATTGAAAGAATTGAATTTTTAAAAATACTGTGCAAAATTAGAAATTGTAAACAGTAGGTTGCAGGAGCGGGCACAAATAAATCAAAATAAACAACAATAAAAAGCTTAAATCAAATATCAAATAACAGAAAAGGAAAGGAAATCTAAAGTAATTGATAATGCCATAACATTTGTTATGTCCAATTAGGTCTTTCAGCCATTCATATGTCCATATTCAATAAAAGGGCTCAAGTCAGGATCATCCAAGAATTTGGCAACAATTGAACTTCAAATTGAACAACATGGTCTTGATCTGTCAGTCTATGTCTTTAGGTGAACAAACAGGCTACTGTCCTGTCTCTGCTCATGATCCAGGGAGGACTCACCACTATCAGAACAGCACAACCATAATGACTGGCAGTCAAGGTGGCCCTGAATATTGACCACACTATTGATGTTAAAATGCTTTTATGAGGCTCTGGAACTGGACCTTGACTCATTTTAGTGATGTAACAGAGTTCCTTTTGGGAGTGCAGCAAATGTTGTTTCAGGTCCATTTTAAAAGGTGGAATAACATCAACGTGAATGTGAGTTAAAAAGCAGAGTCAGCCCTGAGCCGACACTGTCTGGGGGCATCAAAGTGACTTTAAAGGGGGGCTGCTTTGTTACAGAATAACCAGATGGTGATGTGTTATGTATATGTAGAATAAATAAGTATATCCACAGTGTAAATAAGAACTGAGTGGCTACATTAATTGTCTATTTACAGTGGACATGTGTTGACTCTCAAAGCTGTCAGTGCGGAATCTAAATCTCTGTTAGGTGCAAAGTTTGCGTCTTATCAGCCAGATAAGGACAAGCTGCCTTATCTAAGTGAGGCATGGATGCTGTCTAATTATTACCAGTGAGTGAAACATGGACGGGCTCTCTGTCTCTGCAGGCTTGTGTCCAGGCTGGGTCAGGTGGCTTCACAGGGCATAAACGGGACCTTCAGGGGAGGACCTCGGGACGGAGAGCATCACGTCTGTGCCGGCGCTTGCAGGGATGCTGCGGCCTGCTGGGGCCTCTCCGGATGTCCGCTCACTCCTCCTCAAAGACTCTCTGATGCTTCTGGAGAGGCGCTCCGACGCGCTCCTCGCCAGCCGGCTCAGGGCACGCTCCTTCGGCTTCGCCTTCCCCACGTCGTCCTCCAGCTCCTTGGGCGAGACTTCGATGTTCAAGGTGTACCAGAGCACCCACCAGATCAGGCTGAGGAAGATGATGATGGCCCCCACGTAGATGAACAGGTCGTGGACGGAGAGCCCTGCGAACACCCCCGTCATGATGACGATGACGCCGAGGACGTCATGGGCCAGGGCAAACCAGAAAAAGCACATGCAGCGGCCGACCCCCGGGTACCCCCCTTCCGCGGCCGGATCCACCAGCACAGACCCAGCGCCAGCGGACATGGTCTCCCAGGTGTTCTCCCAGGTGTTGTCTAGAATCCAGACAAGTTATGTCGTATGTTGGGAAGCCAAAGAGGTGTGGACGGAGAGAAAGGACGGGCCAAAGTCCAAGGAGCTGCAGCAGTTATCAGGCGCTATAAAAGGGTCAAACTGGAGTCAAAGTCAAACAACCGTGCTGAAAATGCACTTTGATAAAGTGAAAGTCCAAAATAAACACCAGCGCCTGCAGCTCCAGATGAAAGGAATTTTGATTATGTCTGGAAAAGTATGCACAAGAAGATCAAAGAAGGCCCAAAACACCAAAGCAAATGGGAGATACTCACTCCATTTCAGCAGTAAGGAACTATTAAAAAGACGTAAATAGTAGTTGTGTCCTATCTGGAGGTGTAAATATACTTGATTCTTCTCCATCAGGGGCCGGTTGAGTGGCTCCCAGCCAGAGTGTAGCACTTCCGCCTCTGCTCCTCCTTCAGGATGGGGGTCCACACCAGCCCCAGCACCACCAGCATCAGCCCCACGGAGACGCAGGCCGAGGCCGCCGAGGCCTCCGCCTCCACCACGCCCGCCCACTGCAGCAGGAAGAGAAGCCCACCCGCCGCGCACGCCAGGCACCCCATCACCACCACGATGACGGCTTTGTGGAGCTGGGCCCCGCGGCAGGGGTCCAGCGTCGGCCTGCCACCCCCGCCGGGAGCTGGAGCTGCTCCGCTGGCTTCCATCGGCCTTCTGTTCCGAGAGCGCCCCACCCACACACACACACACACTCCCTTTAATTCGGTCCCCTTCAACACAGAGGTGAGGTGTGACTCAACATGCAGGTGATGCGTGTAACTCCAGAGCCCCCCCCCGCCCCGCCTCGTCAGCCCGGCGATGAATGGACGAGCAGCTGAGCGTAGACGGCTGCTCCCGCTTCGGTCCCACAAATATTTGTCGATGCAGAAGCCGCACGCGAGCAGCTGCTGCCATCAGACAACAGGGCAGTCATGTGACACACACGCGCGCCACAGCCAGCTGCTGGGACGGTGAAAGTTATGACACCTGACATGAGAATATTTATGAAAGGTGAGCTTTAATGTGAGTCAAGGGGTGGTTTTTAGGATCATAGTCATGTTTCACTCTCACGGGTCTGTACATACAAGAGCAGACGGGTGGGACGGGGACATCAGGTCCATCCTGCTGATTTGTCTTTGGACCACAACCTTCTCCCTACAGTCCGCAGCTCAGTTTCTGTCATTGTACAGCACTGGGGGGGGCAAAGACGTCCACAGAAGGTTCCTGCCAACGTTTATACTCAGGTTTGATCTCACGGGAGGAATACAGGCTCAGACTGACGACGGCTCTGCAGGAAGAGTCCAGCAGTGAATCACTTCACTTTAGGCACTTTTCTCCTGACTTTGGAGTCGGCCTTTCCAGCTTTTCGAGTCCGTTTGTTGGGTGCCTTCAGTGGCTGCTTCCTGGCAGGGGGTCGGGGGGCTTTCTCCAGCTGCTGCTTCTCAGAGGACTTCTGGATGGAGAGATGGAGGGGGGGTGTAAAGCAATATTCCAGTTTAAATGTTTTGAGTACTTTGAGAAAGTTCAGGTTGGGAACATCACTGACCTTCAGTTTAGGCTTCTTACTGGGTGTTGCTATGGGAACCAGCTGTGGAATCTCTTCATCCTCTTCCTCTTCCTGCTTCTCCTGGTTTTGCTTTTCATCGGCCGTCTCCTCCTTTACTTCCTCTTTGGCCTCAGCTGCCTGAAAACAGTTAAATATCATTTAACAACTTATTTGAGGATGCAAAAATATCAACATTTGGTGAAGAACGTCGTCCTCAACTGGACCCGGTCTACACGACCTGCTTTGATCTCAGATGTGCTTCAGTTACAGTGTGTCACTGGAGGAGTCTATTAAAACCTTTAGTAACTCTGAACACGTCATGCTCAAACTTCTCCTTCATCCTGAGAGTGGAGCAGATTTGAGCCAATGCCACCACGCTCATGCAACAATGTTTTCAGGTGAAAACGCCGATGTTTCCTTCCACTCTGACCGTCTGTTTACACGAGAGCGAGTCGGGGGTAGTATCACTAGAGCTGCAGGATACTGAGCTGATGAGAGCGGCTGTGGACCACGCGTAGACGTAGAAGAAGGTTCAGTAGGAGAATCAGAACCACCATGGTGGGTCTGAGGGGCCTGTCGGTGCATGGCGGCTCTTTACCACCATCTAGTGGCCCAGTGTTTGGACTACATCACTCTGGTGTCTCCGGATGGTTTTCCACATGTTGGAGTCTGTACAGGAACTGATTTGTTGCGGATTTGGAAAACGTTGCTTAAACGTGGCTGAGAGCTAAATTAGTCAAACCTGGAACCCGGCCTCACCTTTTTTTTGGGTGTTTTTCTTTCTTTCTTTTTCTGTGGCTGATAGAGGTGGTCCAGCTCTGAGGTGTAGATGGGCAGAGCCACGGAATCTTGACTCTTGAGGTGGATGACCTTCATCACCGACCCCTTCTGTTAACAGTGTTGCACATTAGAAACAAACCAGTTAACAAACGCGGACAAAAACCAGCCGCGGCTTCAAGCGCGAGGCTCACCATACGAATTTTTTCCACGAATGTCTTGACGGCTGCTTCGATGTTCTCGGTCACCTCGTCTGCCGTCATGCCCGAGTTGCCGATTCGCGCCATGCTGCGGGACAGGGGGAACTGCGTCAAGACGGGGCCGAGCACGCGCACGACCGCGTGAATGGAAAGACTTGATCGTGATGTATCAAAGTTGTAGAGACAGGCTCCACGGGAAGAGGAGGTCCATCTGGATTTCCAGTGAGTTGCTGTAGCACCATCTGTTACCCACACGGACCACTGGATCTGGCCCGCTGGGCTGCTGAGAGGTGCCGCCGACAGCGGCGGTGACAGACGTCCACCAGGAGGATGGAACTCACCAGCAACAGCCCTTATTGGTCACCTTCACGCTGGTTCCCTGGACCACGCGCTGGATGTCTCTGGCCAGGGTTTTGCTCAGCAGGTTCACACAGAGCGGCTCTCTGGCAAAAGCGTTCAAACAAAGGATGCTGAGGATAAATGCACGGTGGCATCTAGAGAGAAGCTTGAAGCAGAAGAAAAAACACTAAAAACTTACTTTTTCCTCGCGTAGAAGTGTTTCCCGAGGTGAGAGGGCAGCAGGCGGCGGATGCGGTCGTCTGAGAGGAACATGTCGAAGTTACCTAGAAGACGCCGCTTGGCTTCGTACGGCTTGTACTCGGTCTTCAGGGCTTTGTACGGGATGATCTGCACAGGACAGACGCACATCGACAAGTGAACACTCCAGGAACCCGGCAGCATCCAGGCGGGTGGTTGAGCAGACCTCGGTGATGCTGTGGACGCCCTTCTCCTCCAGCAGCCTCTTGTAGAAGCGGTGGGTCTGCTCGGGGCTCATGCTCGGTTCGTCCCTGGTGAACAGACACACCTCGTCCGTGTCCCCGCGGTGTTTGTGCGGCAGGGCGCTGCGGGAGACAGGGTAAGAGGGTTTGAAGGAGCACAGCGGTCGCCTGTGGTGATCCTCCGTGCGGGACTCACATGCGGATGGTCTGACGCTTCCTCGGGACCCTCCAGAGGGTGAAGAGCAGGCCGAAGGGCTGCGCCTCGTCCGACAGAAGAGCCTGACGGCCCCGCTCGGCTCGGCTGTTCGTGAAGGCCTGTAGCGCCTGGACGGCCTTTTTAACCTATACGTGGATGGTGAGATGTGAAAGCAGCCCAGCCCCGCCGGCGCTCGTCACTTTATATCTTTATTCGGGCTAACGCGAGTTAGCGTCGCCGCTAAACCTCCGGGGAGCGAATGCCGGCTACTGTGCGCGCTCGGTCGCATCGGAGGGCGGTTCCTTCAGCTGCGCCTGTGCTTTGACATATAAAGTGTGTGAAGAGGAGCTCGCTGTGCCGCAGGAGCCTCTCTTTTTCGTACCTGTGTCCTATCCAGCTCCACCTGTGTCTTCGCCGCCATACTGCCGCCTTCACGTGTCAGCTGCCACGCATGCGCGCTGGCCCCGCCGCGGCGGCTTTTCTTCTTCTTTGGTTTTAAAGGCAGCTCGTGTGCTGCGCCGCCGCCCCCCGGTGGCGGCGCGGTGAACTGACCACCCCAGTGACGTCACAGCTAGAAAACTGAAAGCATAAAGCATAACTGAACTTCTACTTTATTAGATAAGTATTTAATAATATTAAATAAATTCAACTTTAATGTCCATCTGTCCTTGTGCCACTACTGGTAACATTTAGAGCTGCGTGCTGCTGACCATAATTTAATGGGAAACGACTTAAACGATTGATAAATTGGTTCAAATCTTGTCAAAAACAAAACCACTACACCGTTGTGTTGCAGCATGACGGTTTATTTTCACTTTAGACTGTGTATTAGCCACATGTGTCAGTCTGTGACTGAGTCCATTGGTCTGAGTAGTGTGTGAGCTCAACCTTTAGTGGGACGTGTAGAGACCAGGCGAGACATTTCGGTAACAGCAATCATTAATGTCCAAATAAGATGTCCCCCGGATTCTTAATTTCACTCTGGAAAAAAAGGAGATAAACTGCAATCTGGCCCCTGGTCTTCTGCAGAATGTTACGTTAACATTTTTCCTCCCCCGTCTCATCAACACCGCATCCGTCTCCATCCCGAGATCAGCCGGCGAGGCCGCCGTCAGTGTGTTAGCCAGGGGAGTCGAGCAAGGGCACAGGTAGCTACATTAGTGGCATAGCTGAGCTCTCAATATGAGAAAGCTGACACACTGGACTGGTCTCTCACTTCGGATTCAGATACAAAAAAAAAATCTAATTCAGTCTCGTATGCTCATCGGATGCGTGTTTAGTCTCCTCCCTTGTTTTCTTTGTTCTCCTCTTCAGCATAGTTGTGTTTAACGAGAGAGCAGCTGTTTTAGGTCGCCTCTTTAGCAGCGTTTCTCTTCTGGAGTCAACCATAGAACTTCATGCAGGCTGCCCTCGCAGCATTTAGTCCTTTTCTGGTACCAGCTTCAGCACCTTGCCGATGGCAATGGTTTTCCCTACGGAAAACACGGAGAATAGCTCAGATGTTTGGATGGTTTTTCTGGGGGGGGGATAAACCCGGGCCTTTCCCAACAGCTCCCCTACCTTCGTCTCTCAGCGTGAAGCGTCCCATCTGGGGGAAGTCCTTAAAGGTCTCTAAGCAGATGACTCCAGCTGCACGGAGCCTGGCGATACACACCTGCTCCTGCTTCACAAAGCGGGGCCGGATTTTGCTTTTCTCGCCCGTCTTCTTGTCCACCAGACAGATTAAGGCCTGCAGACGGGATTTAAAGAAGCACGCTGCAGGTCAGAGGAACCCTGTGGCGACTCAAACACAACACTGAATGAAGCGCCTGCTCACTGTGATCTGCACTTCTTCTATGCAGGTGTGGATGTGGAGGACCGCGTTGTAGCCGGGACAAATGATTGATTTGTGCTCAATGATGACGATCTGAAACAGACCAGAGAGATTGAAAAGGGAGGAAGTTCTCTTGGTTTTGATCCCCCCCCCTTTTTATGCGTGGAGGCCTGCCCCACGCTGCTGTCTTTACCTGTGCGTCGAAGGTGCGACCTGAGTGGCAGAGGTTGTCAGGGCTGCAGAGGATAAAACCAGGCAGGATTTCTTCCTCTTCGATGCCCTTCAGCCTCAACTTCAAATTCTCCCCAGGACTTGCATCGTCTGTCTCCACATCATCACTCAGCAGGTTCAAAACCTCCACCGTGTGCTGCACATTGGACATACTTTTAATAAATGTTCTGTTTTTTAAAAAAATAAACATTAGTCAAAGCAGTGAAACCGAGATAATGTTCGTTTGTCCTCTTCACCCCGACGGCAGGACGTTCAATGGGACAGAGCAGAGGCAGAATCTCACCCGGTTTGGCATCATGATCAGCTGCTGGGCTTTGCTGATTGATCCGGACTCCAGCTTCCCGAGGATCACCGTTCCCATGTCCTGCAGTCAACAATCAATGGGGAAAAAGATCAGTCGGCTCATTAAATGGCAGCAGATCTACCATTTAAATGAACGAGGGTGCTCCTCAAGCCTACAGCAACCGTCTACGACATATAAATAACTGACGTGTGCAGGTCACCCGCTGTAATAAATACAATGGAAATGTCTGACTGAATAATCTGTACAATTCACAGCCAGAAAAATGAGTGTTTAAGCATCTTAAAGAGGCAGATGAAGAAAAAAACACAATGGTTACATGTGGGGATGAGAGGAGCAGCTCCAGAATCCTCCAAGAAACAATTTGAACCAGTTCTGAGGTGACGACTGCAGGGAGCTCCATTATTCGTGTGTGTGTGCGTGTGTGTGTGTGAATCTGAGACAGACGGACGGAGCGTTGGAGTGCAGCTGCTCACCTTGTACTTGTCTACGATGGGTAGTCTGACCGGTCCGTCGCTGGATCTGGTGAAGTTTGGCAAGCTGTCCAGATGGGAGATAAATGGCAATCCCCTGGAACAAAACCAGAACAGCCTCTGTGAGAGTGTCACGCAGCCCCTGGCCAATCAAAACACTGACTCTTTGCTCTGAACACACTGGGGGAAAGCAAGCGTGAGCGACTGAGGCTACAGCAGATGTGAAGGACACGAGGTCTGTCCTGATCGGCCCCTCCCACGGTTCCTGGCGCTGCTCAAACGTGTGACTACACAGGACCTGACGTGGCTCAGTGCTGCGGTGAGGCGGAGGTGACTCACGTGTACCAAGGACATTCGGGTACGGGGTCCTTGAGGTTGGCACCTGTGAGTCCAGAGCAAGGCATGAAGTAGATGTCCTTCTTCGGGTTGAAGCCCACCTTTTTGAGAAAAGGCACCAGCTTCTCCTTACACTCCTCATACCTTCAGGACGGAAATGAGAAGGACAGACTCTTCGTAAAAACCCCAAAAGGACGCCATCGGCGAGCGTGTGTTTTCAAAAACCTTTCCAGGCTCCAGTTGACGGTGGGGTCGTCCATCTTGTTGACGAGGACAATGAGGTGTTTGACTCCGGCCGTTTTTGCCAGCATGGCGTGCTCCCTCGTCTGGCCGCCCTTCTCAAAGCCCGTCTCAAACTCCCCCTTCCTGGCTGAAATAACCTGACCCGCCCCCCGATGAAAGGAAGCCAACATTACAAGCCAACCGCGTGGCGAAGATGAGGGGAAGCTTGGAAGGTTGAGTTCGAGACGATGCCCGCTCACCAGGACCGCCAGGTCGGCCTGAGACGCTCCTCCGATCATGTTGGGGACAAAGCTCTTGTGTCCAGGAGCGTCCAGGATGGTGAAGTGCTTCTTCTCCGTCTCAAAGTAAGCTCTCCCGACCTCCACCGTCTTGCCTTTGTCCCTCTCCTCCTGGTTGGTGTCCAGAGCCCACGACAGGTACCTGCGAGAACGTCCATCATCTTATGAACCTCTACAGAGAACCCCGAAAAGACGAAGTCTGCGGTTTTGGTTTTGCTGTGGCGTCGTCATGTGAACCGGAGAGCTCACCAGGTCTCCCTGTTCTTTTCCTTTGCTTCTCTTTCGTATTTCTCCAGGGTTCGCTTTTCCACCATTCCAGTTAAGTACCTGGAGAGGTCATGTTAAAAGGTCTAAACGATTCTGGTCTCTTCGTCAACTCCACCAGTTTACCGGCGCAGTTGTTTGGTACTTACATGATCTGTCCCCCAATAGTGGATTTACCAGCATCTACAACAAGAAAACCAGCGTGGTTGGTCCTCTCCTAGACAAATCAAACCCCGACACTCGGAGAAACCCGACTCACCCACATGACCGATGAACACCACGTTGACGTGTTCTTTCTTCGGTGCGTCTGGTGGCGCTGAAGCCACTTTAGGCACGGGCATCTCCTCCTCCTCTTCCTCCATCATCTCCTCGTCTGCCTTCTCTTGGCCGCCCACTCCTGAAGCCATAGTTTCCTGCTGGCCGCTTCCTCCACCTCCCCTGTCTCCTCCTCCACCTCCCCCCGGCTCCTCCTTCTGCTCCCAAGTCTCCTCCTCGGCAGCCATGTCTGCCTCCACGCTCCCGTTCTCCACCGGCGGAGCTGGAACCACAGACTCCACCTGTTAGCCTCCTACAAGGTCTGGAACGGACGCCACGGCCGAGACGGAGCCTGCAGGCTGGCAGGCTGCTGGAATCCATGTTTCCCGCAGTTTCCCACCAAGAGCTTCTTTTGTGTTGAGGCACCGATAATTACTGAATAAGTCAGGTGTTATCAGCCCTGATCACTTCCTTGAAAAGCAATCAGTGAGAAAAACAGGCCATTTTGGGCAAACACAATGAAATGAGCAGCCTGAGCTCTGAAGGAGCGTTTTCCTTGGCAACACACATGCACCTGCTGTAACTATGAAATTATACAACCCAGCAGTCAGCAGTCGTGGACGGGGCCCATTTTTCCCTCCGCCCTCGGCAATTACAGCCTAGCTGAGAAACACTAGAACTCGCAGAGCAATTTGTCCCTTGACTTTGCAGAAAGTTTAGCGGCTGGGTAATGGCATGCTTACGCCAATGCAAAGTATTCAAATGAGCATGTCCACGTGTATTCTGTAGGAAATGCTCCTTCGTCCCGGCTGTGTCGTTGATCCAGAGCTGCGGGGGCACCGCGCAAACCAATAAAAACAAACATATCACAGTCTGAATCAAGAGACCCAGGGTCCCAACCGTGAAAGGACGTTTTCTGGGTAGAAAAACAAGCCCGCTAAGTTAAAGAGCGGTCAAATGAAGCCATGGTGTCTATTTCGGGCATGGATGTGACCCAAGCACATGGGTCCAGCCCGCCAGGGCCACTGATCTATAAATGTCCTGAAAAACAATCTGCGAGGCTTCGTCAGGCGTCAGCAAATCAGAACAGCGGCTCCTGGAGCTGGGTGCCCCCTGGGCCGTGGCCCCTGGGCCTGGCCCCTGGCCCCCGGCCCCGGCCCCTGGCCCCACCTGAGCCGTGAACAACACCTGTGCAGCCCCTCAGAGCAGGTGGATCATGCATGTGGTGGTTCACCTACCGACTGCTTCTGTCACCTCCATGTAGGTAATGGGATCCTGGGCACCTGCACACACGACACACACCATCCGCATCGATTAGGCCGACAACAGCACCCTTCCTCCTGGGTTCTAAACCTGCCCCAGTGGACCTGCGTCAACCTGTTGAGTAACTGAGGGGGGCAGAAGCTCCATCTGTGCTCCTACAGGCAGGCTGCATTAGCAGGCTAACAAGTTAGCAGCAACTTGATCCGGCGGGGCTCACTCACCGACCGACGGCGGCGCCTCCCCGGGCCCGGCCTGCAGGAAGGTCGGCACGAACACCGGCGCGTTCGGGTTCGGGACGAACGGCTTGGCGTTCACGTTGAGAGCCGCGAAGGCGGCCGGGAGGTCCGCCGCGGCGGCGGTGGCGGCAGCCGCCGGGGCCTCGGCATCATCCTCCAGCTCCCACGAATCTGGGGCTGCGTCCGGGTCCATGACGGGGCGGGCGGGCTTTGCGACGGCGGGGGGAGCGGGACGGGCTGCGGGGTCCTTGCGGGTCTGGCGGTCTCCTCTAGGCTCTCGGCCGGGTTGCCATCGCTTTGTTAAGCCGAGCTTTGACAGGCATGTGGATCCCGTTAGAGACGGGAAGTGGCGCCCCGCTGCTGCCAGCCCCGCCGCCGCCGCCAGGGGGCAGCAGGCGGCCAGAGCCCGGAGGACGGCCTGCGAGGACCGTGACTTTACCACCTCATGAGGAGAAACCAGGGCACATGCACATAATCTAATAACGCTGCACTGTAAAACAAGCCCTAAAAATAAGAAATAAAAAAGGTAGATGGCAAACCTGAACACCAGCTGGTATTTATTATATTTGAATAAAAACAGATACAGTGTCAGTAATCTGTAACAAGCATAACAAACAAGACAAAAAAGATTCTTGGTTAGTTCTAATATGGCTAAAACACTTTTTGAAGCACCTCAAAAGGAACATGTTGTGAAACTTAATGAATAAATAAATGGATTAAAAGTCTTTTCAGTAACTGCGGCTGGGTCAGGTGACCGTGCACAGCCTTGGCTCACTCTTTGGCATCCGTCACTCCCCCAGCAGAGATGGCGAATGTGGCTTCATTCTCAGGCATGTCAGGACTAATCAGGGAAAACAAGGAGAGAGATCACTGAGTGCACGAGATGATTCACTGATATGAGAAAATACCTCAAGAGGTAAACATTTAGCTGCACAACCAAAGAGAAAAGCTGTTCAGAATGGATGGAGGGGTGGATAAATACATACTTTTGTACAAATTTGACCTACCTGTCAAATATTTTAGCTATTCTCATCTCTCCGCGGCCCTTCCTCAGACTGATTCTGGTGGTGGAGGCGTGGGCCAGGATGTGCCCACCAATCGGCTTCTTGGGATCCGCCTGAAACCTAAAAAGAGGACAAAACGAACATTTACTATCCCAGACTATAGTTAGGCTCTCCCATCACTGTTGTCATCATTTATGTATTTAAAAAATACAAATATATTTGTTTTGTTACTGGAGACTGAAGGAATCAACATCACCGTGGAAAGCCATCTCGACTCTTTCATGGTTTGAAAATCACAGTGATCATGAAAGAAGAGACTGTAGTAACAGAAAAATGTGCCGTGTCACTTACGTCATTCCTGCACCGGGATCAGCCGTCATCTGGTTGGTAATGAACACTGCAACATTGTACTCTGAAAGACGGAAAAACGTCACCGTGGTTACAAACATTTGACGCCATATGGAGTGTGACAGAGGATTGTGCACGTTCTGACACCTTCAGAGATCTTCTGCAGCCTGGAGAGCATCTGGGCCAGCTTCTGCTGCCGCTCGGCCAGCTCACCCCGACCAGAAAAGTCCACTCTGAACAGGGCCATGATGGAGTCGATGACCTGAGAGCCGGGAGACAAAGAACACGAGACCAAACAAGTCAGGGTATTTATTTTAAACCTGCCGGTTTTGTCATTTTACTGCCGTTACCCACCAGCAGTTTGAACACTCCTCCTTCCTCGTGAAATTTAGCTGCTACAAAGTCCAGCAGCTCCATCTGATGCTCGCCTGATGACAGAAAGAGAAACATTCACATATCAAGAGTTTGTTATTGTCAGCAGTGTTCAGCTGCTGCCTCTACACACGCCAGATATCAATGACATAAAAGGAGAAGTAAGCCATATTTCTCACTGGTGTAGGCCCGAGCGTACAGCACATTATCTAGCACAGCATCCTGGTCCACATTAAAACGGTCGGCGATGTCTCTCAGTCGGTCTGGACGACTGGAATCAGAGTCAAGGCCATTTGAAGAAATATCTCTGATTCACACATCAGCAGGTTTAATCCATTGCTACATTTTTTAGTTTATGCTGTAAAATGATCACGTAAAATAGCCAAATGTGTTGTTCCAACTCAAAAATGTGCCTTTGTAACATCACGCTGAGGATACAAGGTGTTCTCTGTGTCAACGAAGATGACTTTCCCACCTGAGTAGCCATCATCGCCTGGCAACTGAGAAGTGACTGCAGATAAACAGCAGAGAAACATAACTTTGCACATTAGTTCCTAACTAAACATGTAACAACCACAGCACGCAGCTCCATCCTCACCACAGAGAGTGTGAGACAGCTGGGTCTTCCCTGTGCGGAACTCTGTAAGACAAAGTAATGCACTTTTGAGACAACCCTCAGGCATAGTGACATAAATATTTAATAACAATAAAAGTGATCTTACCTCCAAAGGCCTCTGTAATAGCCATACTCTCAATACCACCACCCAAAAGTTTACTGTTGACAAGATAAATATACTGCATGAGGCACTATGATGAAGATTAACCTTATGTGACATGTTTCATATCTGAGTATGTATTATATATTTTAAAGTTACTACTTTAATGTGAAAGATGAAATAAAACCCTACTCAAACTCCTGGCTCCCAGTAGTGATGTGGAACACGTGCTTTCTCTTTGCGCTGTACTCAAAGGCAGTCTGGAAGCCAACATTCTGTAATTTAAAGATAATTATGCAATTGACATAACTCTCATTTCTCAAATAAGGTTTTATTTTGATTTTTTTACCAGCATTTTTCCAGCAGCCTCCTTGATTTTCTCCACTTTTGCTTCAGACAGGCCCTTGATGTTGCACAAAGCCTTGCGCGTAGTCATCTGGATCCCCTTAACGGTGCAGATACCCACCGACTTCATCTTCTTGATGTCTGCCATATTCTGAGAGTTCAACATTCACATAAAATCATGTGAGAATGTAAGGTTGTTTCTTCATCAACAAACAGTATTTTCACATGTTGTCTTGACTCACGATCCCATGTTTCTGTAGGAGGTCAATGTCTTGGAAAAACGACTCCTAAATGAATCAGGGAAGAGAAACATACATGAATGATAGTTGCCTCCAGTAACAAAGATCAACAATTATGTAGGCAGGAAAGTTGTGTAGATTATTTGCATGTTTTTTTAAAAAAACAGGATGCAGGATGGTTTAACACTGACGTGAAGTTAGATACTTATAACTCCTAAGATCACTGTTAAGGAACTGTATATGTTTGAATTTATGATATATTTATGAACCATGTGCAATATCATCTCTGTGTAATGATTCATACATCGATGTTTTTTATATTTTCATAAGGTGCATCTGTTCTGTTTTATACTTAATACACATGTGTGGTTTCCTTGTAGACTAATTTTAAAAACTAATCACTCTTATTGTTACTTTTATTCTGAACTCTCTGTTTTTCTCTTCCAAACCGAGTCTTTTATATCTGCCCACCTCGTCGTCCTGGAATCGAGCATCGTCTTCAACCACCTGGTCCTCTACCGCCTTCATTTTGATGTCTTTATTATGAAGATTAAATAAGAATTAAATATGTGAAGGCGCCACTTTAAGATGTTGACAGACGCTAATTTAACTACGTATGCTTTAGCCTGGAGTCTCTTTAAAAGAATACCTGAAGGTCTACCGGGCTAATACGGTCATTTTTCTATCTACAATAAATTTTAGGATTATAATCGTGATAAATTTTAAAGTTATAATCCAGATAAATTAGACAAACATTACTAATGCTAATCAGACATCACCGCTAACAGCGCTCGTGCGCACCACAATTGGCGGGAATCTCGTGAGACTGTCGTTGATGCGTTCGCGTGTAATCGGGAATTAATCCCCCTTTTCTGCCGTAAACGATCGATGTGAGCTGGATCAATGACAGTCATCGATAACTTGTTCTGTTGTTGAAGGTTCCCGAGTGGTGGGACCGAGCAGGAGGTGGTGGGCAAATGCAGCCAAAAGACGTATTATGATGTTTAGATCAGTGGTCGTTAGTCTTTAAAAATAAAAAAGTATTTCTTTTCAGGCGCCTCATACGCATCACCAAGGACAAGGTGGTGTGCTGTTGCTGCGACTCACATCAAGTTGTTAAGAGGTCACCCTTAAATTAAACATTAAAAAAAAAAAACCTTCAAGACATTTACTTATTATCGTCTGCACAGAAAAGAGCACACAACCATATTTAGAGCATGTCATGGGAGTGTGGGGCAGTATTATTTTATAGAGATGAGATTTATTATACACCAAACCTGCAGGACACACGGCCAAAGACTGAGTGTGTCTACTGTGGATCCTTTATTCAACAGAATGTCTGCAAAACACACACTGACGTTTAAATATAGACAGTCAACAACAGAGTCTTTATGGTAGGAACACTGCTTACACTATGTAATGCTCAGCATTAATAGAAAAAAATGGTCTGGTTACAGTAGTATTTACTTGTAGTAAATAAGATGATCAGTAATCACCTGAAAAATATTCTATTTAATAACCTGCTATACAAGTAAATGAGTAAAAATGTGGACAAGAAGGGTTACAATAACACATAGTCCCACTACAGGTACACTAAATAGATGCTAGTTAGAAGCACGTTTGATTCGTGGTCTTTTTTGGTCCTTGATCATTTGAAGTGTATTATGATATCATGTTTTACTTTGTACAGGTCATGTGTGAGTAGATGGAGTCAATTGACAAGTTTTAATTTTGACCTTTGACCTTGAAACTCAGGAAAGGCCACATGCTTCCTTCAGGATTTTTTTCTTCTTTTTCCACCTACGATAGGACATCAAGCCTGCGCTGCAACACAGTTTACAACAGAACCGGCAACCGAGCAAAGCTAGACCCTCATTTAATTTCCCCCATGGTAAGAAACCGCACGCCTGTTTAGTCATTAGACATTAAGTAATTTATCTGCTATATATGTCAAAGCCTCTTCAGCAACAGCAACAGCCTCTTCAGAAACGCTACCTTATGGTGTCGAGTCATACACAGATATTATATTTGCAATAAAGCCAGATCACCATGTTTAGAATTATTTTTACAAATACCATGTACACTCATGTCCTCGTGCAGATTCTACAGGGGTGACTGGCATGTTGTTGCTCCTCACAGATCAATGCTTGACCTTTAGATAGGTATTTTAATAAACGTAATTGTAGTGCATACCTGTAAGTCGTTCTTCTTTTTGCAGGTTGACAAACCGGTTCAATACAGCCACCTACTGGAGCCTTTGGTGAGTCTATTCAATTTACTACATGTATATTTCAAATCGTGCTCGTTTGCATGTGTTATGAATCTGTCAGTGTTTGACTCAGTCCAGTAAGAATCAAATCTTTAAGGACTAACCGTTGCCCAGTTAGTCCTTAAAGACTTGATTCTTACTTTCTTGCAGGTGCTGTATTTTATTTCTGCTGACTTGATATTTTTTTTAACGGTGTATTCTGTTCCAGTAACATCCACCATTTCATCCAGTCAGATGGTTTTATAGCAGCATTGTGGTTGAAGGGAAGGAAGCCAGATTGTTGGACAAACGGGGGAATTCAAATGCAACTATAGATGACAATTTCCATCTATACTCTTAATGTAAAATGCAGAATTTAGTTTAACTAGTAACTATAATGAAATTGTGGTTCCAACTCTGGATTGTGACTTTATTATATCCGACTTAATAAAATTAGCGGCACTTTGAAAGTTAACACGTCTTTAATTCTTGAGGTCACAATGATCAAACGTAGGAGACTGTAGATGGACACATTGAAAACAACTGTTAGAATTCTTATACATTAGGACTACAATGACCACATTTGTCCAAACAGTCTTTCAGTAATTACGTACAAGTACTATGTATTACTGGTGTTGCATTGTAAAATGATCCTTTTAAAGAGAGATATACTATACTAAAGCCAACAGCTGTCACTAGATAAACTGTGATCAGAAAAACCGTGATGTGAAGGGTATCTGGGATACATTTTGCATGTTCCATAACATATTGGACCTCTGTCAGACAGTTTATGAAACCAACTAACAAATTTGCACGCATACTGCAGTGTATTTTAAACTGCAAACACCAAGACAGACTTTTTTCTTCTCACTTGGCCTAAAGAAAACATGAACGTTGACATTGATATATATACTTAAAAAAAAATGAAGCAGTGCTCCAGAAAAGGAAAGTCTCTGCATGATGTTGGAGTAAGGAGAGACAGTAAGAAGGTCTTAACAATTAGCACATATCCTCTTCCTTCACTCCCGTTAAATGATCCAAAATGTGGAGCCAGCCCGACGTCGCCACCGACATCAACCTTTTATGCTAACGCCAGTTCTTTGCTCTCCTCTGTGGTCTCTCTGTCTCTCCTCGTGAACTGTAGCTCTGGATTGCCCGCTGCAGCTCTCAAATTGGCGTTGGTCATTCCCTTCTCTCACATCTTGCCGGGCGCAGGAGGCATCATGCCTTGCATCCCACCAGACATTCCAGTGTTCGGTCCCAGCAGGATCTATAACCGGTTGGAGAGTGGAAGAGCGGGTCACGTTTTATCCTGTCAGCGGTTTTCTGGTGATGAAGGTCGCGGGTCGCCCGCCCACCCACCTGTCTTTGCTGCTGTAGCTGCTGCTGCTCCAGCTGTAGCCGTTCTGTCTCAAACACCACTGGCAGCACCAGGATCATGAAGGAGGTAGTGCCCACCCAGAGCGCCGCGCGGGAGAAACTGAAACACGCGCCCCCTCTGATCAGACTCTGGTGGCTTCCTGTTCACCTACCGACTGCGGCGCTTCAGAAACATACCTGTAAAGCTTCTTTATCAGAGAGACAGAGTACAGCGCGGAGACTTCGGCACCAGTACGGACCGTTTCAGGAAACATCTCTGTCAGGCCCCACAACCTCTCTGCCAGTGTCTCATCCAGCTGAAGAAGACAAATACGAAGCAAATGTGAACCGTGGGGCAAAAAGAGAGAAAAGGCCACGAAAGGTCATGAAACCCACCCTCAATGTTAATGTGAAACATTTACTGTGTTCCATCAAACACTTTGAAATCTGAGCTTGTGAACTTCCAGCTGGTTACCTCCTCGGAATTGCCCTCCTGGAACTTCATTTAAAAATGAGACAATCCCAATCAAGCAGACTTAACGTGGGTGCTGAAGGGATTTAATCAGATAATGGCCACAAGTGTGCTGGCAATTTGACTCAACACAAGCCGCGGCTCAGAGTACCAGAGCCCTTCAACAAAGAGAGTTCTCCTTAAAGCAGAGAACAAAAAAGATCCTTCTCATACTGAATCGTTTCATTAAATTTGACTACGGGTAAAGGAGCAGTTCGAAAACTAGCTCATTAGATCCCCTCACGTAGAGATGGCGACAGCGTGAGAGAATGCAGAAATGGAGCTCGAGAGGAGCATCTGAAGATGGCCTCAAGCAAAAAGTCTCAGTTGTGCTGCAACACTCCCTGACTGGACCCGCCTACGTGCGTCCCGTTACACGTGCTGGTTTCTGGTGCTCTACCCTGCACTGACGGCTTAACTAACCCGGGATCGCTGTACACTCTTATGGAGATGTTACCGGGACAAAGTCATCGCGCTCGCCTCGGATGTGACGTCACAGACGCGTAAATCTACCCAGGTCCCATTGATCTGTGACTAATGACCTTTTCAAAACGACACGGTCGAGTTGTTTGGTCTTTTTCCCTCGCTATCGTCGATCGACGATGTTTTCCTCCCTAAACCCTTCGTCTGCTCCCGTCTGCAGGTGAAGAAGCCTCTTTATGAAGGTAACCCGGCTAAAGCCGGCCAGCCTCGGCCCGGCCCCGGAGCCCCCCCCCTCCGGCGGCCGGGCCGAGGCTGGCCGGGCGGACCGGCCACTCACGTCGTCGTCGTCGTCGTCGTCGATCTCGTCCTCGGGGGGTCGGGCCGACACCGGCCCCGCAGAAGGGGACAGCTCCTCGATGGCGGCCATGTCTGACTGAGCTCCGCACCGGCCAGGGGTCACATGGTCCCAACCCGCGCGAGGACCCCCTGGCGGCGCGGAGGCCTCATCACACCCGCGCTGCAGCTAGTGCCCCATCCGCCGTCCACGAAGCCCCGACAAACATCCCCCTCCCTCCCGATCGTTCCGTTGTTGTGTGGCTGTGATCTGGACACAAAGTTACAAAGGCATTCGAATATCCTCTCTTGAGCCGTGACGTGTGGGTCAAAACATAAACATAAATAAAGCAAAGTCATGACAGACACAAGTGACTTGTGCAGTTCTCTGATGTCTCTGACTGCCCCCCCCCCCCTCAGGTTTGTGTGTTTTTGGGGGGGTTCCGTGTTGACGCGTCCCGGAGGCCCCGCCCCCATTCTTGGGCGCTGACGTCACCGCGCCTGTGTTTTTTATGAATGAAAGAATCCAACCTTCAGCGGCGGAGTAATTCCGGGAAAAGGTGGACTGACGGGCCGTCGTCGGGTCGCTTCGTCCGAGCAGGTAAACACGCCTTTATCTTTGGCTTTGATCTCCCGACCGAGAGCCCAGGAAGACACGCGAGATCAAGAAGGAGAAGAAGAAGGAGAAGAAGGAGAAGGAGAAGGAGAGGAGAGGAGCAGACGCGTCGGTGGGTCGACGGCAGCCGCACGAGCGCGAGGCAGCCGCGGGCTTTAATCTCCTTTATCCCGTCAGAAGCCGCTCGTGCTAGCTGCTAACCCGCCACACGGCGACGGCCTCGGCCGACGGGGGCCGAGCGGGGCCCCGGGGGGGGCCGACGGGGGCCCCGGGGCCCTCCGCGGCGTTACAATGTGTCCGGAACGGGGCGGCTGTAAAGCCGGGCTAAAATGGATGTCGCTGGGTGTTTACTACGGCGGCGGCGGTGGCGCCCCCACCCGCGCCGGGGGGCCCGGTCCCGGCGCTGGGGGGCCCGGTCCCGGCGCTGGGGGGCCCGGTCCCGGCGCTGGGGGGCCCGGTCCCGGCGCCGGGGCGGCTGTGGACGTCAGTCCCGGCTGGGTGAGGGTGTGAGGGCGTCGCTGAGGAATGGAGACACCGCAGCGCCCTCGACTTGTTGCGTCCCAGGTGACAAGTTGGCGCATAAAATACCGGAGCGTGTTTTTAAGGGGCGCGTGGGCATCCGGGGCCGCTTTCTGCGTTTGTTTTGGGGGGACCGAGGGCGTCGGAGGGTCGCCGGAGGCCGCCGGGCTCCGCTCAGCAGAGGCTTTATTGCTGAATCACCCTGACTTTACTGAACGGCTGCTCAGTTTGTCGCGCATTTCGGGAAATGTAGTTTATTGTCAGCAAAAAAAAATACCGAGCTGGGCCGAACCCGCTGGTGCGTTTACGGAACCGTAGGAAATGTAGGTTTTATTTATTTGTTGTTGTCTTTTTTAAATCGGGTTTGGTAGCTGAAATCGACTGGACC
The DNA here is from genome assembly GCA_911728415.1 of Lagocephalus sceleratus. Classification (NCBI taxonomy): domain Eukaryota; kingdom Metazoa; phylum Chordata; class Actinopteri; order Tetraodontiformes; family Tetraodontidae; genus Lagocephalus; species Lagocephalus sceleratus. Next base: position 9,741,678 of record CAJVRN010000231.1, on the reverse strand, counting down.
GTGGAGCGGGAGTGTGTTTGATGGGTGGGGGAATGAGTTCAAGGTCACTGTTTTGTCAGCTTCTTGATAAGAAAAGTGGCTAAAGTCGCCGAATGACGTCACCACAAATGTGCTTGTTATTGTAACTGAGGAATAATGAGAGCAAAAGAGTCTTTGAACTGCAGAGGAACTTTTTATCCTCATTCTGGGCTTTATTTTGTTTTGCCATTTGAAATGGGCCAACTTAATGTAAATCCACTTAAATCAATTGTGTCCTGTTTAGTCTGACTTTAGAATATTTAATTTTTTCGTCTTTTTTAAGACTGCCGTGTGGGGAGGAGCGTTACACCCATCCTCCTCCTTTATCTCAGCTAGAGATCAGCAAAATGACCCAAAAGAGACACTGTGGAAGTGTTACTTGTTTTGGGTTTTCTTTGTTAGTTTTCTTAAGGTGCCGGTAAGGCCACAAACCCCTCCAACTCCTACTTTGTGCTGCTGTTGAACTTTAGTGCCTCATAGTGACACTTGTTTGTCGACCTCAAGGGGAATATCGGACAGCCGCACAGTCTAGTCGGAAGAGAGAGAATTTCCAAATATAACCGTGCAGGCAGACTTCAATAAACACTCTTGTTGTTGGCAGTCATTTTGTGGCCAAATGCTGCAAGATTAGACAGATTTGTTGTGTTTTGTTTTTTTATTGATTGGAATAATGTGAAAACAGAGGACTTTAATGTTTTAAGTGATTAGTTATAAAGAAGCCATTTGCCGTGTGCACGTACATTAAAGAACAAAATGCAAAGTTGGAACTATTTGTTTGTTTAAAGAGGAAGTGCTGAGGGAATTAGTTAAGACACCTGTTTTGAGCAACCAAAGAGTGGAATACTCAGTAACTTCCTCCTAATATTTTCAACTAACAGAGAAAAACACATCTCTTTCAAATCCCCTCCTTTCTTCTGCTTTACGGTTACGTGTGAGGGTCTTTTTTTTTTTTTTTTTTTGAGAAGCATGAAAAATGTGCGCACTCTCATTTTCTGTATTGTGCATGACCGAGTGTCTTGTGAGCGGATGGCTGAATGTTAAACTTGAGTGTGAGCAGTCAGCATGATGCCTCAAGTCACATGTGATAACGCACTTTTTTTCAGTTGTGTCCTGTTACTGTTTTTCTGCAGCATCTGATTCTGTGTTTGGGGGAAAAGAGGTGAAGACTGTCTGATCATGACGACGGAAAGAAGCAGCAAAGCCCTCAAGGTAACCAGGCGGGGAATGTTTTGTTTCTCTCTTATTACAGAAGATGTGAGAAGTTTAAACCCCCACCCCCCCCTCTTTAGATCAAGCAGGAATGTGGAGAGAACATGCCCGTCCTGTCAGACAGCGAGCTCATGTCCCTGTCGGTACGAGAGCTGAACCTCCTCCTGCGCGGCCTTTCTCGAGACGAAATCCAGAAACTGAAGCAGCGGCGCCGCACGCTGAAGAACCGGGGCTACGCCGCCAGTTGCCGGGTCAAACGAGTGTCCCAACGTGAGGCCCTGGAGAAGCAGAAAATGGAGCTCCAGAGAGAGGTGGAGAGGCTCGGCGCCGAGAACGCTGGCATGAGGAAAGAGCTGGAGGGCCTCGGTGCGCGCCTTGCTGCACTCCAGAGGTTCGCGAGAGGTTTGGAAGCGGGAGGGGACCACCTGCTGGCCACCGCCCCACGCCTTAACACTGCCTCGGTCATCACCATTGTGAAGAGTCCTCCACAGCCTCAGTCACAGAGAGAACACGAGCCATCCTAGAAGCAGCTGGAGGAGGGGGAGTGGGGGGGCGGGCTGGGAGGGATGCACAACATGCAATGCAAACACACACATCTACACCCGTAAGCATACACCTTCTATATTTAGTAAGCACACATGCAGGAAGACTATCCGTAAGACATTACTGAACGTTTGTTTGCGTTATGCCTCATCCACATTTGCAGATTCTGTTGGATATTAAAGTATATGTAGAGTAAATGATGCAGTGTTGACGGAGTGATGTACAACATCACCAAACAGATAACGTATCCTATTAATTTTCTCGGACCAGGAATGGATTAAAGTCGTGAAGGATGTGTGGAGGCGTCCTCTACTCCATGCAGTTTTCTCACTGAGTAGGTTGATTGACTGAATCCCAACAAACTGTTTCTGTTGAGCAGGTTTGAACATGGTGTCAAAACACTGATGCACACTGTTGTTACATGTACTTATACCCAAAGCCTGGGACATGTACCCCCTCAATGGGCCAAGGGTGTAAAGAATCGCTTTGATTAAAGCCTGATAAAGTTCCAATCTTTTTCTCGCTTCAGTTTCTGGCCGCTGACCCACAGGGCGGCAGAAATCCGTGCAGCATCCTGCACTGATGTCTGCATCGATTGGTGTGAGGTTTCAGCGAGGCCACCGAGTTCGCCCTGTGATCGGTTCGGACGTTCTTGTGACAGTAAAAGGTGGCACAAACGTCGTTAGGGTGGTCTGTGCAGTGCCTTCCATGTATATTGGAGTTCCAGGAGGTCTCTGAGCTAGAGTTTCTAAAAATCCTACAATATAGGACCTCATTTTACTTGTTTAGCTTGTTGATATAAATTCACTAGTTAGACCTCACCACCCTACGCAAACTCCAGCGTGCAGCCGCGCTCAGCTGTGACTTCCCTTTCTTTAAGCTCGAAACAACAGATGATGACAGTGTTGATAAGATTGTGTAAAAACAGTGTTGCATCAGGTTGGAATCTCTTAGTCACTTCAAGTCATCTGAAAAAACATTCCCATTCTGTGTTCTATGTGACGTTTGTGTGTGTGTGTTGTTTAGAGACAAATGTTGAGTGACATTTATCAGAGTTATATTCTATATTTTATTTGTATTTAAAGGTAGATATTATGAGAAAGACAAGCTAACAAGTGCTGTGATATTCCTTATCTTTTCAGAATGATTTACTTAAACTAGTCTGGGGATATTCTCATGTCTAATTGTGGCGTGTGGCAATGATGATTACAAAACTGTTAATTATTGTCTGTAGAAATATGCTCAAAGCCAACGGCCATATCACCGTGTGATGATTTTTGTGTGTTTGTACTGGCTTGTCATAGTGGATTCAAGGAGAGATATTTTTCTACGATTGTTTTTATGTCGTTTGCGCAGGAAAATTGAGGTAATTTCCGATTGGCTGCATGGGCAGATTCATGGGGGGGGGGTGATGAGAAAAGGTTGGAAAAGTGTCAGAGATGTGGAGACAGAAGGCAGGAGATGAGTCGAGGAGGTTCTGATGGAGATGAGGAAGTCAGGGGAGAAGGGAGGGGAAAGGAGGTGGAAGAGGGACAGTGCTTTTCTTCCCAAGAAAAGCCACTCAATAGTGCTAGCAATATAATTTAAAAGCATTGTAAGACATTAGAGCGATAAATAACTCCTAAAGATGTAAGGCATATATTTAGCTATATGAATATCTGTATGGCAAAGCATTTATTCTCGATATTTTAACATCTGTCAAACTGTGCTGGATGTTTTGTAATGGTTGCAAAACAATTTTTTTGTATTTATTACTTGTATTTTTTCTATTGTGAAAATTTAAGTATGTCGTCTATTTTATATATTATAATAAATGTTGTACATATTGTACATAAAATGTTTGTTGTTGTGGGAGACATGTGACGCCAAGATGTGTTGCGCAATTTGACCTCCAGATCAAATAACATTGGACGAGTCTGCCGACGTTTACAGTTTCACAGCCGTTTTATTTTTAACATTGTTAAAATGGACGGTGACTTCATTTTAAAACTGATCAACGAGGAAGTTACTTACATCACGGACTACTATTTCATTTAATGACACCCGTTTGACATAAAACGGCAGCAACAACAGCAACGTTAAACAGCAAAGTCACTGAAATAAAAAAAAAAGAAAGTGTGTAAATTACAAATACAAAACTAGAACTTCTGTGCTCCTCCCTTACAGCATATGACTAATCACTAAAGTTGCTCCTTTGGGCAGCTCTGCTTATAATCACATTAGTCTGGAGGACGAGGAAGACGAGCATCTTCAAGTGCTGTGCAAGTGATTTTAAATGGTTAATACACGATGTGCATTCAAGCACAGTGCAACACGTCCACGAACGCAAAACGCTCCCATAAACAGAGTTCCCTTTGTTCCACATCTGGACGGAGCTCGGCTGGGGTCAGCGGAATCCGGCAGCGACCCCGATACCGAGTGTCGTTTCTGAATCGCTCTCACGTAGGAAGCGCGATGACTGCAGCCTGACGCTCCTTTCCCGTGATAAATATTTGCAGGCGAGCGGCTGTGTGCCGAGGCCGTCCCTCCGCGGGGACCCCTGCTGTCCATGCGCGGCTACAGCAGAGCAGGGCTAGGGGCGCTTACTGTAAAAACGTCGGCAGACTCAGCATGACTCATTCACATGACTCAGTAGCTTCCGCCAGGAGAGTAAAATAACCAGCGCTGGCGGCGGTGGAGCTAAAACCCAACAATCAATAGAAAAATAGTCTGTCTGGAAGAACACAGGAGCGCTCCTCTCCCAGCGGAACTGTGCGAATCCCAGCTTGGCTTCTTTATTTGTCACCCGATTGGTCGAAAAGCGTCACTCAGTAAGGGGTGAGGCACGGAGGGCCACAGATGACTCGAGGAAGCTTCGTGCCGTGTTTCGTCTGAAACAGGAAGCCACACAATACTGAACACGCCGTTCTAATTTTAGCCTGACCCTCCTCTCTCTGTCCCACCTCAATCCAGTTAACCCACATCGCGCTCTGCAGCGGCCCCTCCGCCACAGCGAGCCTTTAATCCCACCCGGTGTAATCCAGACTAGCGCTGCATCACTCTTGCTGCCCGCTGGGCCCTTTCTAATCTGCTAAACCTGGAAAAATCAATAACAACACTGACCCATATAACTGATCAATGTGTGTCTCGATGTGGTTTCCATTTCCATCCGTCCAAACATCCACGGTAGTGACGGATGTTCCTTTAAACGCCAGAACAAATTAATTGATTTTCTATGACTTTGCTCGATAATGGAAACAGCTTCTCCTTCTGCATATAAATATGTTTATAAAACAACTGGTGGATGTAATTTCTGAAAATAAATACTTAAATATTAGATTCTTAAGGCTTTCGAAGGCCATCACATCATTCAGTCCAGGAACATAAAACCAGGGATTAGGATTATTATTATATCACTAGTGAAACAACTGAACAAAACTGAGATGTGAAACAAAGATCTGAGTTCCAAAAAGTCAAAGATGACTCACTGAGTAAATGTGACTCTTACCAAAAAGAATCACATGTTTTGTTTTTTTTTTAAACTTTCTGGCATTTTTTAAAACACCAAATCCTCTTAAACCTCTGTGCCTGGGAGGGCTCGCAGTCCTCGCACTCACCCCCAGACACGCCGGAGGGCCCGACCCAGCCTCAGTCTGCTTCAGAACTCGTCGTCGGAGCTCAGCAGCAGCGTCTTCTCCGTATCGCTGCGGCTGCCAACGGCGCTGTGCGTGCGAGACGCGGCCGGCGGCGCCCCCTGCTCCAGCGTGGACTGCTGGGTGTACTGCTGGTAGGCCGGGGAGAAGTTGTGGATGGCGTCCTGGACCATGTCCCCCGGGTTCATGGTCTCCTTCAGGCTGCTGGAGATGCTCTTCATCGGGGCGCAGCGGCCTGCGGGATGTCAAAGAGAACAAATCCCGTTCAGATGGTGAACAACTAAAGGGGGAACAATCCAAGATGGGGGGTGAAGGGAGAGGAGAGTGAAAGAATGTGAGGAGGAGAACAGGAGATGAAGAGTGAGGCGGAAGGAAGGAGGGCTGAATATGCAGGATCAGATTGGGCAGAGGTGATTTAAAGAGTGTTTGACAGCAAGATTAATGGCAGGGAGCAGCGAAAGAAGAGAGAGATGTGAAGAAAAGGAAGGAGTTAGGAGTTCAGTCGACTTAACAAACAAGGTGGAGAAATAAAAAGAGGAATAATTTAAGAGTGTGTGCTCATTTTGTTTCTGGTATAGGTCAGGGGCACCCACAGCGCCCTCCAAACGTACATGAAACAATGATATAGTAAATTAATATAACATAAAAATGAAACCAGAAAAAAAGCAGAGAGAGCAGAGTTGAACCTACCAAACTGTCCATAGGATGGATCAGGTCCTTTACGGCGCAGCAGAGATGAAAAGAGATAAAGGTGGATGGACAGAAACAGGAAAGAAACAGGAGCGGTGGATAAAAGACAGGAACATTGAATAAAAGAAAGAATAAACAAGAACAGACAGAAACTTTAGAATATCAGAGTTGTTCTAACACACACACACACACACACACACACACACACACACACACACGAAGCCTCCCTTCTCCCTCCCTCCGTCACCTTGTGAATCCAGACTCTTGTCCATGTAGACGTTGTAGGTGAACGCATGGCGCAGAGCCAGCGCCGCGAAGAACATCTCCATGCAAATGATAAAGTTCTGGTAACCGGCGGCGACCGTCCCCTCGCCCACGGACACCTCCACCGAGTTAATCTGGGGGATGGCCCCGCACTTCTCCAGAATGGCCAGCAGCATGCCTGAGCAGACGTGACAACATGGGCGCTCGGCGGGGAGGAAGCGGCCCGCGCTGCGCCAAGCGCTGCTGGTGCGCGTGCATGCTTACCCTGCCAGAAGGAGAGGAAGATGACTGACTTGACCATCAGGAACTTCAGCATGGGGCTGTAGGGGCTGAGCAGCTCTCGGGTGGAGAAGTAAAAGAGGAAGAGGGCGTAGAGGGACAGGCTCACAGAGATGTTGTAGACGATGGTCACGTACAGGTAACCGCTGGCGACGCTGGGGGAGAGGAGACAGGAGAAGGTTGGGGGCCGTTAGGTGTCATTCCGTAGGTCCAACCGCCCGTTAGAGAGGAATTAAATGAACCAAGCGGAATTAAAATCAGAAAGAATAATCCACAGCTTCCTGTTCTAAATACTCTGGTGGCTACATAACTACATTATATAAAGCTGGCCATTTGGGGACAGTGGTGGTGATGCTCCCTCTGTGTCCACTTTGGAGGACTCACTTGAAGTCTCCGTCCTTGTATTTGCCATAGGCCTGCAGGATGACAGTGATGATGGCCATGAGGGGCTTCACCACACAGAACTGCAGCGTGGCCTGCTTGCAGAAGCGCAGAAACCCGATGGAGTAGGCCTTTCCCTTCAGGCAGCAGGTGCCGTACATGCAGCTGGACCTGACGGACAGGGGGAGGCGGGTCCTGCGTGAGTCTGGGGGCGGGGGGTTGTTGGAGGGACTGTCAAGACGTCAGGACTTACTCGATGGGCTTCCCTCTGATCTCCGCCATGATGGCGCTCTCACCGCCCAGGTACTCGTAGCACAGGCTGAGGAAGCTGTAAATCACAAACGCTGCGAAAAGCAGAAGCAAAAGAAGAAGAAGAGCTTTCAGAGTCTTTCCTCCCCCAAACATGCAGGCAAAACCTTAATCTCCACGTGCACTCGTTCTCCAAAAACTGTAACTGGCGAATAAAAGAAAAGAAAAAAAAGCCATTGTGCACTTTCAATCTTCCCCGAGGACCCCGCGTTGGCTGCACCGGTTGCTGTGGCAACATAATAGGCCTACACACACTGCAATGAGAGGGGCAACTTTGCAGCAAGTTTGGTTGAGAGACGCGCTTCCTTCGATGCAGCAGAGGAATACTTGGGAGCGGGGTTGCCACGCAACAGGTTGGTCCAAACCACGCTCTAGGGGGAAGACGTGGAGCAAAGGAAGAGTGAGGAGAGACCGGGCCAAGGGCTGAGGAGGAAAAGATGAGGGGGGGGCAGCCGTTGTGTCACTTCTTCGAAGAAGTGACACAACGGCGCTCTCCTGCCGGGAAGCTGGACCACACTTAGAACGCCTCAGATCCCCATACGGCTGCACATGACATCACCGATGACGAGCCGCAGGAAGTGACGTCTGTGCGGACTATTTCAGTCAATTTCTGCCAAAGCAGGAGCGGTCAGCATCCATTATCTGCTTTCTACAAGCACTGAGATCTATTTTTTTTTAAAAAAGACACTGTGCAACGTCAACTGACGTCGACTCCACCGAGGTGGAAGGAACACACCAACGTAACAATCACCGAATTAAACGGGTCTTTTTGAAGACGACTTTTTGTGAAGCGGCAAAACCGGCCCACCCCATGTCAACCTCAGTGAGTGGAGCTTCAGAAAGGGGGCTGCTCTGGTGCTTCCATCTCTATGCGCCTTACCCTCGTAACAGTCCCTGATCGTGTCGAAGTACACGTAGTACTGGTCATTGGTGAAGAAGAGAAGGCTGAGCCACGAGTCAAAGGCATAGATCGGAACGATGAAGAGGATCCGAACAATGTGGCGCTGCTCCCTGGGCGAGCTGTAGAAACGTAGATGCATGTAGATCTGGAGCAGACAGAGAGAGACATCGTAAATAATCGCACCTACAAGCTTCGCTGAAGCTGGACCAGACTAAAACATTATATATTTACAGACTTTCTAAACCAGTGTTCATCAACTGGCGGCCCGTGGGCCAAATCCGGTCCACCGAACCATCCAATCTGGCCCCCAACTGGATTCCAAAATTGTGAGGATCAAAGAGGTGTGGTCCCCATATATGATATACATATATAACTGAAAACAGCAACAACGGAGACTCTTGACTACCAGTAATCCCCACTAGATATGACTCTATTTAGGCTACATCAAAAAATATCGTTATGCCAAAATTTTATTTTTGTTTCGTTTTTATTTGAGGGTCCGGCCCCCAAGGTGACTGTCCCGTAAAATTCTGGCCCTCTGACAAATATAGCTGATGACCCCTGACTTAGATGATAAACTAGAAGTGTCACATATAAGCAAAACACTATTTCTAACCAGAATGATTGAGGTCTGTCTCCATCACCTGAGCCGGTGTCTTAGGCCGCACTCACCTGGTGGCAGGTGAGGACGAGAGCCGTCCACACGAAGAAGCCCGACACGGCTTGGGCGGCGGGGGTCATGAGGAAGATGGGCTGGTCTTGGCTCAGCAGCGGGGCTTCGGGGATCCATGAGATGTTGGGGCCTGTTGGGGCCACACTCGGCGCAGGGCTCGGCGCTGCGGCCGCAGGAGCACCCTCCCCAAGCCACTCCGAGAGAGGAACGTCACGTCGCTTCAGCATCTGCCAGACCACAGGAGACGTCACTCACAAATGTGTGTGTGTGTGTGTGTGTGTGTGTGTGTGTGTGTGTTCAGAAACCACTGAAAGTCAAACAGAAACTACTGCTGTCACACTGTTTTAAGGCTGGACATTGATCAGCACCATCAATCATCAACCTGGGATATAGATCAGACCCTGACTCAATGTGTGATCACAGATCAGAGGACCGATATCAACACACACTAAAGCTCAACCTTCCACAACAAGTCGGGCACGTCGTGAATCTGTGAAAGAGAGTCTCCCACAATTACCTGCTCCCTTTAGCGCAAATTTTAAAGCTTACAGGAGGTGAAGTTTACCTGCACGCACAAATCCCCACATCTGACTTATGAGACAGGAGGACGTGGCGCCTGCAGCCTGAACAAATCAAGATGGTGGCAATTGAACGTTCCATGTCAAGACTGGGCTCCTGAAAACAACTGGACAGGCGCTATCCAGAGGACCTACTCTGTCTGGGGCGATACAGACGTGTTCTCAGGGGGTATGTGTTCTTGTGCAACGACAAACAGTTGTCAGCTTGAGAGACAGACCCAGACAGACCCAGTAATAATGACGAGGAAACAAGCAGCACTTCAGTGAGCTGCCCTTCATCCCACTGGTCACATCTCCCCTGCCAAAGCAGGAGGTGTGTGCGTGCGTGTGTGTGTGTGTGTGTGTGTGTGTGTGTGTGTGTGTGTGTGTGTGTGTGTGTGTGAGGACGAGGCAGGAGGTCATTTGTATAGGGTTTGTCTGAGATCAGCAGATCGACCATAACAAGGTGAAGCAGAGGCATCAGCACACAGACACACAATGTCAGTGGGAAGAGCATCTGTTTCATTTAAAAGTCAAAAATCTGTAGCTCTCTCTCTCTCTCTCACTCACACACTCACACACACATACACACACACACGCGCACAGGAGAATAATGAATGAGAGGCAGGAATCACAAAAAAGCAACAGACGGAGGGGTGACGGGGTCAGACACATTATCATAATTAATAATCAGATCTAACGGTGACAACCCGGCCCAAGCACCGACATATTAGAAACGACTGTTGAGAAAGTCACGGACATGCTGTGATATGTGATCATATCAGAGATATGATCAGGAACACTCTCACCTCAGAAGATGATGGACAGCTTATCAGGAGGGGCAAAACTGCGACTGAAAACGACACTTTTGTTAGTTGGGAAAACGTCTAACGTGGACTTTTGAACAAAGCTGAGACCTACCGGTAAACAATCGGGTGCTTTGAAAGCCTCCTGGACCCAGGTCCAGAAATAAAGCAGAAAGGGCCTTAATTCCAGCTCAGATCTGCACCGCTGCGTCCATCCATGTTGAGTCCTCAATGAACGTCAAAGTCTGGGTCTAGGCCAACAAAGGCGACTCTAGAAGTTAGTCCCTTCGGTGGATCGGAGGGTAAACAGTCGTCTGGTGACTCTTGCGGTCTAAAGCGTGTGTGTGTGGGTGAGTGTGTGTCTGTGATCGGTGTTTGGACCCTCTGTTGTCTCTCCTCGGAACACTTCAGACAATCTCTGCGGGATTAGTGTTGATCACTGTGGCCCCGCCCACATCCAGAGAACGGCTCGGCTCAGCCAATCACACGGAGGTAACCTCTAAAGGGGCGGGGGTTGCGCGCCGACAGCGCGCATGCTCGGTCCTATTTCTGGCTCGCTGTCCCAGCAGTGACACAGCAGGACCAGTTTAGAAGACCAGTAGGACCGGTTTAAAGGTCCAGTAGGACCAGTTTAAAGGTCCAGTTCAGAGGACCAGTAGGACCAGTTTAAAGGTCCAGTTCAGAGGACCAGTAGGACCAGTTTAAAGGTCCAGTAGGACCAGTTTAAAGGTCCAGTTCAGAGGACCAGTAGGACCAGTTTAGAGGACCACTAGGACCAGTTTAGAGGACCAGTAGGACCAGTTTAAAGGTCCAGTTCAGAGGACCAGTAGGACCAGTTTAGAGGACCAGTAGGACCAGTTTAGAGGTCTAGTTTAGAGGACCAGTTTAGAGGACCAGAAGGACCAGTTTAGAAGATCAGTAGGACCAGTTTAGAGGTCTAGTTTAGAGGACCAGAAGGACCAGTTTAGAGGACCAGTAGGACCAGTTTAGAGGACCAGCAGGACCAGTTTAGAGGACCAGCAGGACCAGTTTAGAGGACCAGTAGGACCAGTTTAGAGGTCTAGTTTAGAGGACCAGAAGGACCAGTTTAGATGAGCAGTAGGACCAGTTTAGAGGACCAATAGGACCACTTTAGAGGTCGTTTAGAGGACCAGTAGGACCAGTTTAGAAGATCAGTAGGACCAGTTTAGAGGTCTAGTTTAGAGGACCAGTAGGACCAGTTTAGAGGACCAGCAGGACCAGTTTAGAGGACCAGTAGGACCAGTTTAGAGGTCTAGTTTAGAGGACCAGAAGGACCAGTTTAGATGAGCAGTAGGACCAGTTTAGAGGACCAATAGGACCACTTTAGAGGTCGTTTAGAGGACCAGTAGGACCAGTTTAGAAGATCAGTAGGACCAGTTTAGAGGTCTAGTTTAGAGGACCAGAAGGACCAGTTTAGAGGACCAGTAGGACCAGTTTAGAGGTCTAGTTTAGAGGACCAGAAGGACCAGTTTAGATGAGCAGTAGGACCAGTTTAGAGGACCAATAGGACCACTTTAGAGGTCGTTTAGAGGACCAGTAGGACCAGTTTAGAAGATCAGTAGGACCAGTTTAGAGGTCTAGTTTAGAGGACCAGAAGGACCAGTTTAGAGGACCAGTAGGACCAGTTTAGAGGTCTAGTTTAGAGGACCAGAAGGACCAGTTTAGATGAGCAGTAGGACCAGTTTAGAGGACCAATAGGACCACTTTAGAGGTCGTTTAGAGGACCAGTAGGACCAGTTTAGAAGATCAGTAGGACCAGTTTAGAGGTCTAGTTTAGAGGACCAGAAGGACCGGTTTAGAGGACCAGTAAGACCAGTTTAGAGGACCAATAGGACCACTTTAGAGGTCAAGAGGACCAATAGGACCAGTTTAGAGGACCAGTAGGACCAGTTTAGAGGACCAATAGGACCAGTTTAGAGTACAAGTTCAGAGGACCAGTTTAGAGGACCAGTAGGACCAGTTTAGAAGACCAGTTCAGAGGTCCAGTTCAAAGAACCAGTTTAGAGGTCCAGTTCAAAGGACCAGTTTAGAGGACCAGTTCAAAGGACCAGTTTAGAGGACCAGTTTAGAGGACCAGTAGGACCAGTTTAGAGGACCAGTAGGACCAGTTTAGAAGACCAGTTTAGAGGTCCAGTTCAGAGGACCAGTTCAGAGGACCAGTTTACAGGACCAGTAGGACCAGTTTAGAGGACCAGTTTAGAGGACCAGTTCAGAGGACAAGTTTAGAGGTCCAGTTTAGAGGAGCAGTTTAGAGGACCAGTTCAGAGGAGCAGTTTAGAAGACCATTTTAAAGGACCAGTTCAGAGGGCCAGTTCTGCAGGTCCAGTTTAGAGGACCAGTATAGAGGACCAGTTTAGAGGACCAGTTTAGAGGACCAGTTTAGAGGACCAGTAGGACCAGTTTAGAGGACCAGTAGGACCAGTTTAGAGGATCAGTAGGACCTGTTTAGAGGTCTAGTTTAGAGGAACAGTTTAGAGGACCAGAAGGACCAGTTTAGAGGAGCAGTAGGACCAGTTTAGAGGACCAATAGGACCACTTTAGAGGTCGTTTAGAGGACCAGTTTAGAGGACCAGTTTAGAGGACCAGTAGGACCAGTTCTGAGGTCTAGTTTGGAGGACCAGTTCAGAGGACAAGTTTAGAGGTCCGGTTTAGAGGACCAGTTCAAAGAACCAGTTTAGAGGACCAGTTTAGAGGACCAGTTCAGAGGACAAGTTTAGAGGTCCAGTTTAGAGGACCAGTTTAGAGGACCAGTTTAAAGGACCAGTTTAGAGGATCAGTTTAGAGGATCAGTTTAGAGGATCAGTTCAGAGGGCCAGTTCTGCAGGTCCAGTTTAGAGGACCAGTATAGAGGACCAGTTTAGAGGACCAGTTTAGAGGACCAGTTTAGAGGACCAGTAGGACCAGTTTAGAGGACCAGTAGGACCAGTTTAGAGGATCAGTAGGACCTGTTTAGAGGTCTAGTTTAGAGGAACAGTTTAGAGGACCAGAAGGACCAGTTTAGAGGAGCAGTAGGACCAGTTTAGAGGACCAATAGGACCACTTTAGAGGTCGTTTAGAGGACCAGTTTAGAGGACCAGTTTAGAGGACCAGTAGGACCAGTTCTGAGGTCTAGTTTGGAGGACCAGTTCAGAGGACAAGTTTAGAGGTCCGGTTTAGAGGACCAGTTCAAAGAACCAGTTTAGAGGACCAGTTTAGAGGACCAGGAGGACCAGTTTAGAGGACCAGTTCAGAGGACAAGTTTAGAGGTCCAGTTTAGAGGACCAGTTTAGAGGACCAGTTTAAAGGACCAGTTTAGAGGATCAGTTTAGAGGATCAGTTTAGAGGATCAGTTCAGAGGGCCAGTTCTGCAGGTCCAGTTTAGAGGACCAGTAGGACCAGTTTAGAGGTCTAGTTTGGAGGACCAGTTCAGAGGACAAGTTTAGAGGTCCAGTTTAGAGGACCAGTTCAAAGAACCAGTTTAGAGGACCAGTTTAGAGGACCAGGAGGACCAGTTTAGAGGACCAGTTCAGAGGACAAGTTTAGAGGTCCAGTTTAGAGGACCAGTTTAGAGGACCAGTTTAAAGGACCAGTTTAGAGGATCAGTTTAGAGGATCAGTTTAGAGGACCAGTTCAGAGGGCCAGTTCTGCAGGTCCAGTTTAGAGGACCAGTTTAGAGGACCACTTTAAAGGACCACTTTAGAGGACCAGTTTAGAGGACCAGTTTAGAGGGGCACATCTGCTCAGCACCACAACGTCTTCTGATTCACTCATCAAAATTATAAATATACCTCTATGTCCATTTAAAAACTTTACTTTAAAACTTTATTAAAACCTTTGTTATCGGATATACTTTATATTATATAATATACTCTCCCCCAAACAATTTAATACTACAGTTCTCAAATAAATTTTCTAT